>CP139505.1:365141406-365446406 GCA_021014915.2 Artemisia tridentata subsp. tridentata
AGTTCGTATCACTTGTCATACAAATACATAACACATATGTTAGAAATCCATATAACACATGTTACCATCATTTTACTTACCTTATTGTTGACATAAATAAATGCCTAAAAACATTATCAATATTTATTCATATCTCTATGTTTTGATGATCACAAAATGTAAACTCATTAAAACATAAACTTATAAATTAAACAAGTACTTAGTTGTAAATATTCACTTCTACAACTAAAATCACTTAAGGTATGAATGAACTAATGCTTAATGCATTATATGATCAAAGGAACATTTTCTTAATAACTAGATTTTTTATAAAACATCAAAAACATTTTATATATTTTTGAAAAACATTTTTGGTATTAAATAAAAATGTTTAATCTTTTATAAAAATATGAATTCAAATTTTTAACCAAAATCAGTTAAAATGTTCCAGAAAAACCTTCCCCACAAAAGGACAAAACTGGCCAATGTTCAGCAGGGGCGGCCCCCTTAATTTTACTAGGCGGCCCCCTTAAAATTAAGGGGACCGCCCCCCTATTTAAGGGGGCCGGCCACGCTCCAGTAGGCTCCAGCTGTCCAGATTTTTCCCTATAAATACCAGCCTTCCCCTGGATTTTTACTCAACCTTTTGCACTAAAACTTTCTGTTGTAGATCTCATTTCATATCTTAAATAAACCTTTGATCATGTAATCTTAAGCATTGGTTTCCAAGTGATCCAAGTTTCTACCATCCAAGTGCAAAAGAAGAATACTTCTATCAATCAAGATTAGAAGTATTACAACTTAGTATCATTTTGTTACTTAAGTTGTGTGTTTAACAAATTTTGTAAATCATTCATTCATTTGTATGTAAGGTGTGTGTTGTAGATTAGTGTTGTGTGTAAGTAGTGAAGATGTTGTATAAGTAGTTGTGGTATAGAAGTTGTGAGGTCAAAGTGTAGAAGTCATGAAGCCGTGGTGTAGAAGTTGTGAAGCCGTAGCTTAGAAGACATGAAGTCCTTGTGTTGAAGTCATGAAGCCGTAGCATAGAAGCTGTGAAGCGGTCGTGTTAAAGTTGTGAAGTCCTAGTCGTGAAGTCCTAGTGTTGAAGTCGTGAAGCCGTAGCATAGAAGTTGTGTAGCGGTCGTGTTGAAGCCGTGAAGTCCTAGTCGTGAAGTCCTAGTGATGAAGTCGTGAAGCCGTAGCATAGAGGTTGTGTAGCGGACATGTTGAAGTCGTGAAGTCCTAGTCATGAAGACATAGTGTTGAAGTCGTGAAGCCGCATCATAGAGGTTGTGTAGCGGTCGTGTTGAAGTCGTGAAGAAGTCATACAGAAGTCGTGAAGCAGTCGTGAAGCCGTTGTGAAGTAGTCGTGAATAAGTTGTGAAGAAGTTGTGTTGTGAAGTTGTGAGATTGGTTCTAGCTACGATTAGAACTCGACATTTAGCTTTGTGTCGTTAAACCCGTGTAAGCCAAAGTTGTGTACGGTTTTCTCCGCCATAAGGGAGCTTATTGAAGTTGTGAAGAAAACTCTCGAGCAAGGTGTGCTCGGGGAGTGGAGTAGGGCAAGGAAGGTGTCCTTGTAGCCGAACCACTATAAATCTCTCGTGTCTCGGTTAGATCTTTCCATACCTTATTTATTTCTTTACTTGCATCGTCATTACTTTCATACACATAGGTTTATATAATTGCTAGTATTAATTAGAGGTCGACTTCACATAAAGATCAATTTGAAAAATCCATTCAAGAAACCAAAACTTTTACAATCAATTTAAAAGAATACATATATAACTAATAATAAGGTTCAAGTTTTATTTTTCATACAAACTTGAATCTAAGTGTTTTAAAATAAACAAAGGTTTTCATAATAAAATTAAAAAGACATAAAACTATTCAACCCCCCCTTCTAGTTTTCCACAATTGGTATCAGGAGCCACGTCAATCAAGATCTTTAAAATATACTGTATTTTAAAACTTGAATCGATCTATGGAATCCGAAAAATATTTAGAAGGGGAATTTATGTAAACACCACCGCTATTTGAAAACTATACTTTTCTTGAATGGAAAAATAAATTTGAAAATTATGTGAAATCAATTGATCTAGATCTTTGGCATGTCATTTCGATTGGTGATTTTCAACCAACAAAAACGGATTTTGAAAGTCAAACAAAAACGGATTTTGAAACTCAAAATGATTATTTAAAAACAAAGAATAACAAAAATAATGAAGCTAAAATAATTATTTACAAAACCTTGCCGAAAGTTGAATATGAAAGAATATCTTTCTGTAAAACGGTAAATGATATTTGGAAAAATCTCTTAAACTTTCATCATGAAAAATGTCAAGCCAAATATGAGGATTTTGATCTTGTACATGAATTAGTTATCTTAGAAAATTTAATAGATAAACATTTAGATAAAATAGATACATGTGCTACTAGTTCAAATATTGTTAATGTAGGTATTAACGACGAAGACTACATGAATCAACTCCAAAGTGAACTCAATCCAAAATCATGGAGTGACACAGACGAAGGAGAAGATCATCATCCGTACAAGACATGTTCGGGTCAAGTCACTTCGGTTCAAAAAAGGTGTTAGAAGCTTGCCATGATTTATTTTCACACCTTGGTTATCTTGAAGACTCACCTATCATTCACACGTCGATCATCATCTAAGACATTACGAAGAAAAGCTAGGACGTGAGGTAAGTTCTCTTTTTAAATTTCATAAGTAATTACTTCATGCATATAATCTTATTAATGCCTTAGGATACGCTTAGTCTGATAGGTTGCTTTGCCTTTACACTTTAGTTATATTCGTTCTGTGGCTTAATGAACTAGAAACCCTTTAGTTAGCCCCCCTAAGTATTAGTAAACCAAGCAATCTTCATATTTGGTACTCTCCGATAGGTAAATTTAGGAACTTAATTTCTTCTAAAAGGAGAATGACTATTGGAGAATCTATTGACTAGAAACTCAATTTGACCTAACGGTTGAATTGCTTCTATGTGAGAAGTTGGGTGTGTGTAACCCGTAAAAACGGTCGTGTTTAGCCTGAATTGAGCACCACTAGTAATAGTCTCATACTCATTCTCCAACTTGAATACATTATTCTTCCTAAATATACCTAACGATAGTTTACTGTTATGAACTTTGCTTTTTACTAGAGCTTTTCATTCCTAGATGTATGTCATCCTGCATATATAAAATTTTTAGATGTTTACTTGCTCCTATGTGATTTGACTGCATGCCTTCGTAATTATTTGTTTAGTTGAATGCATTGTCATTATAATAGCTTTTGTCTTTCTCTAACTACTCTGACATGATGTATTTTTGTATTTAGTCATAATACATGCGTAAATGTCATAGGATATGTAGAAAGAGGTAGCATGTGACAATAGACTTGAGCATGAGATCTTTTATAAACCATTATTTTTTAAACCTATAATTAATGGGACTTATTTTTAAATTTGCAAAAACTTCACATTTTGGAAAAATAATTTTTCAAAAGATTATGACACATTTTTATTTTACATGTTTCACCATCCTACCTTTCTTCCAAACTTGTGTCCATAATTACGTGTTTATCAAAACCAAAGATTGGAAAAATATGTTTTCTTTCCTCATAAAAACATTTTGAAATAAAACCAAAACTATTTCATTAAAATATTTTTCACATCCACATAAAAAACCCACTTTCAAACATTGTTGAATAATGCCAAAAACATTTCTTTAAATCATGCATGGTGATCTCATATCTGTCATCTATATTTATATATGTGACATTTATAAGTGAACTAAATTTGAAAATAACCATATTTTATTCACTAAGACCTCACTTGGTACAAATCTAGAAGTCCATGCTATCACAACTCTACATTCCCATGCACATAGATATTCATTAGGATTATTTAACTAGCTTATTAATCTTCCTAAATATGATACTATGAATTACTTGGTGCTATGTAGTGTTTTCTTGTCTAACATATATATGTTACATGCTAAATGAGTTGTTTGCATGCTAGATAATAATGTCTAATGAATATGCTTAGCATACATAAGTTATTAAATCCTAAATTGCCTCAAAAGAAGTTGGACTTGCTTGAAACTAAACCCAAAAACACAACCCTTTCAACAATTTTCTGCCAAAAACCCATTTTCAGTAACCTGGAAATCAGCAGATGGGCGGCCCCCTTAATTCATTAGGCGGCCCCCTTAATATTTAAGGGGACCGGCCCCTTAATTAAGGGGACCGGCCATCTGATGGTCGAAGGTGCTGTTAGGAACATGTTTTAAATAATTACAAGTCTTGTTCATTTATAATGTTGCACGTTTATAAGGACTATATTGATTGTATGTTTGGACCGGTCCATTAGTAGTCCATGGACCGGTCACATTATCTAGTTTATTCTTATCACATGTAAGGGAATATTCCTAGAATAATTCCCCTCCCATTGCCTATAAATAGAAGGCATGGGATGCATTCTTAGTTGTTGGTTTTCATGTGTATTGCGAAAGCTCTTCTCAAGTAACATTTGATTAAGTGAAAGCCGACCACTCTTCTTATTCTTCTTCTTATTCTCTTCTCTAGTTTGCTTATTAGCTTATTTCATCTCATACGTAGCTTTATCTAGTGTAGTAGTACGAGTTCTTATTTGTCTTATCGAATGTGTGTTTGAGATTTATACGTGACCTACAAGTGGTATCATTCGCCTAGGGATAATTAGGATCGTGTGTTTGAGTAGTTAGTATCATTATTTACGTTGGTTTTATAGATTTTGTAAGGTTTTTGTTCAAATTTAACGTGAAACTCTCGTTTGTATTGAAATAGTAGCTTTGCGATCGTTAAACTTTCACTAATCTTCATATTTTCTACGTTAAAAAGTTTAATCTTCCTTAAATCTTTTGATTACTAATCGTTTAAGGTCAACAACAATCGGGTTTATTGGTTATTTGGACGATTTGGTGTAATCCGTATTATTAGCGTATTGGAAAAGTTGATGAAAAGTGATAGTTTTGGTTTCTGAGTGAACTTCGACAAGTTAGGGTTTCATCGCATTTGAAGGGTTTTATCGCAGTTCGAATCAAGATAAATTAGGGTTTCATCGCATTTGGGAGATCTTCAATTATCGCATTTGGGACTCAGTATTGTACTTTCTTGTATTAGAAAGTTGTAATACTTCGACTTGGTTGCTTCTCTTCTCTTGTACAAGAGTTGAGAATTTATCGAACTTGGATTTGTGATAAATCTATCGCACTTGCCATAAATCATCGCAGTTTGATATATTATCTTATCGCTGTTGGATATTTTATCGCAGTTTGCTATAAATTATCGCACTTTAAGATAACATATTTATATTGTCATTATTTATCGCACTTGATAGTTTTATCGCACTTTCTACTTTCGTTATCGCTATTGAAGGTTATCGCACTTGGTGTAGTGTCCTTATCGCACTTGGTGAACTGATCTTATCGCACTTGGTGAACTGTCATTATCGCACTTGGTTATCGCACTTGGTGAATTGACCTATCGCATTTGGTGAACAGTACTTTATCGCATTTGGACAAAATCTTTAGATTTCTAAACCAACTTAACTTACATCATCAACACATATCTTAATTATCTTAAAAGATCCAGATATGTCTCAACCACCTCATTTCAATTACTACTACCAGCTACAGCAACATCCACAACAACAGCAATTTCATCCTCAGTATCAACAACAACAAGCATTCGTACAACAACATCAATTTCTCTCTCCACCACAAGTGTCCCCACAACAGATCATGCAACAGAATCAACAACTGCAGAATTATTCATCCTACTCCAGGGAACCTCATTGGTTTAACAAGATGTGTGAGGCAATTAGTAGTCAGCAATCACGTCATGAAGCTGGAAGTCAAGAAACTCCACCAATGCTAACTCCGGGTAACTACGTGCAATGGGCTAGTAGATTCCTCAGATTCGTTGAACTGAAAAAACCTCATGGTATCTACCTCAAGAAAGTCATTGAAGAAGGACCCTATCCTATTCCAGCTACTGTTGTTCCAGCAACTACAGAGAGAGAAGAAACAACCACTCCCACTCCTGTTGCAAACTACACAACTGAGCAAACATTACAACAAGAAGCAAACCAGTTGGCAATGTCTTTCATACTTCAAGGGATTCCCAATCCTATCTATCGAAGTATTGATGCTCAAAAGACAGCCAAAGATATGTGGGAACATGTTCATCTTCTCATGGAAGGAACAGAGTTAAACCAGGAAGATCTTGAGTCAAAATTGTATATGGAGTACACTCACTTCATAATGGAACCAGGGGAAACCATTGAATCTTACTACCACCGTTTCACCAACATTATCAATGACCTTGATCGTCATGATATAAAGTTACCAAAGATTGCTGTCAACTCAAAATTCCTTGGATGTCTTGGTCCTGAATGGCAGAAGTATGCAACTTTTGTAAGGCAGACAAAGAAAATTGGTGATGTCAAATATGGACTCATGTATGATTACCTCAGACAACATCAATCAGAAGTGGATAAAGAGATTGCAGCACGAGGAGGTTTCACACCTGCACCAACATCAAACTCACTTGCTCTCGTTGCTCAATCTAACTTCTCTTTACCACATCAGGAATTTGGCCACTCATCGTTTCAACCAAGTCCTCCACCCCAACCTCATAATCAAATCATTCCTTATGAAGCACCACAACAATACTCTGATAACCAGCTGGTTCCATACAACAACACCGATTCAATGTTGTACTCAAATGCAGATTATGATGAAGAAGAGGATGCTTTCAACTCTCTTAATGAAGCATTTGGATTGATTGCTAACGCATTTGGCAGATTCACCAAATCCAACAACCGTCTTCGTTCATCTTCAAATACCAGGAATCAGGCAGTTGTTCATGATGGCAGAGTAGAAATTCAAAACAGGTCTTCAGGCAGATATGGTTCGGGAAATCGTGGATATGGTAATCAAAGGGTTCAGTCAGGAGGAAATAGGTTCAGTACTGCAGGGTCAAACAGAAACAATATGGGGAATGCTCAGAGAGGAAATTCGACTGTTGGGAATGTTCAGAGAGGCATTGCAAATACATCTATCACATGTTATAACTGTGGGGGGAACGGTCACATGGCAAATGCTTGTCCGAAGCCGAGAACAATGGGCAGTGCTTATCACAAAGAGGCTCTTCTGCTAGCACTCAAAGATGAAAAAGCTGCTGGAAGGTTGACTCAGAATGATCAAAGTTTTATGGCTAATGTGGAATCGGATGATGAAATGGAAGATCTAGAGGCAAATGCTGCAGTCATGCTTATGGCTAATATGCAAGAAATGAATATGTCCGAGTCAGGCCCGGTCTATGATACCGATGGTCTTTCTTAGGTACCTGATCCTACATGTCTGATCCATGAAATTGCTTTACCATCTGTATCTTCATCTACAAATGAAATTTTTGATCAAAATGATTCATTTTCATCACCATCTGATGATCAAATCAACACGGTTATATCATTTGTTGATGATAATACCGTTGTTTCTTTTGATGATCTCATTGATGATGACCATTGTGATCATCTTGAACAAATCGATCCTTTGACTGATCAAGATTCGGAGTTACAGGCCTTGTTATTGACCACCCAGTCACAAATAGAAAAATGCAATGACATCAATCAGAAGCTCAAAGATAAAATTGCATTGCTAACAAAGGATAATGAGTGCTACCAACTACAACTTTCGGGATATCTTAAACAAGATAAACGAGAAAAAGGTTTTGAAACAGCTTTCCAACAAGAATATGTAAAAGTTCAAAATTTAGAAAGTCAAGTTCGTGAGCTAACCGTTGCCAAAGCTGAGCTTTTCTCACAAAAAGAAAAAGATCAATTTGAATTCAAAAAACAAATTGATGCTTTAACTTCTGAGTTGTTAAAAACTCAATCTGAGCTTTCCACATCTCAGCAGGATCTTCTTGAAGAAAAGCAAGCCACTAGGAAACGTGTTGACTCATATCTTGATCAAATTCTGGATTTGGAAACAAAACTCAGAGACTTTCAAAACATTGTGTATAAAACGGGTAATTCTGTAACACAAATTCAAAAGAATGTTGTGAAACCGAGTCCTAAAGGAGTAAGTTTTGCACTTGGAAGTGACACACCCCGTAATTTACACATAGCACTCAAAGACAATCCCAAGTTATACAATGCAACATTTCTGTTAGATGATACCTTTCAACGTGTTGTTATGTATTCTGTTGATGAAGAAACTGATTTTCTTGCAAACAAGATTGAGGGTCGATCAGATTCACAAACAAAATTTTCAAAGATACATTATGATTATAATGCACGACCTCATTTGAGCAAATCATTTGTCCCTCCTAAGGACCATCCAGAACAAACGTTAACATACACAAACATAAGTGCTCCTTCGTCTATCACTTCTGTTCCCACGACTGCTGTACATTTCAAAGATTGTCTGACAGAGGATCTTGCTGATCCACAAATGCCTCCAGAATGTCGGGTTCTTCGATATTTTAAGACATTTATGGACGACATTTCTCGTTTGGAGAGTGAAATTGAGTTTAGTTCTCAAATTCCTGTCTCTTCTTTTCTTTCTCCTGTTCAAAAAGAAAAGAAAGAGATTCTTCAAAAGAAAATTCTTCCTCATGTCAGAAATCTGAAGAAATGCGCAACAAAATGGGAAGATGAGTTATACACGGAAGTAGTATCTATGAAAACCATTTTCAAAGCTAAAGATGACAAGATTCAACGTCAAAAACTTCAAAGGAAATTTTTAGCAAAAGAAAATGATCGACTCTTGGAAAAAGTTTTGTGTTATGACGTAGTGTCTGTGATTATGAATTCGCTCTATGAATCTGGTAATGCTTTACTTGTGAATGATCATGCTGTGGATAGTAAGATGTTGCGTATGGAGATTGATAATCTGGTACATAAGAATCAGATTCTTCGACAGATCAATAATGATGTGGAAAACAAAGTTTTTAATCTTCAAAAAAGGCTTGACTGGTGTCAAAAACAGAGTGTTGAATTTGAACTTAAATTTCAACATCTGATAGCATCTTTATCATTTCAAAACAGTCATGTTCCTGAAAAGTTTAAGGAAACAAAAGCTTTTTTAAGAATTAAATTGTTTGAAAATGAAAAGGAACTGGATGAAATTCTTCAAAACCGAAATGACACAGTCCGCCTCAACAGAAAATTAGACTCACAAAATCAAGAGTTTCAACACGCCATTATTGATCTGAAGAAGAAAACCAGAGTTTTAGACAAAAACAACGCAAATGTTCATAAGATTGCCCCAGGGATGTATGTAGTAGACAAAGAACATACCCAAGCATCTGATATAACCACTAATTCAGCTACTTGTACTTCCACAGGACTAGAAACCACATCTAAGGTCAAGACTCACAAGAAACAGAGGAAGAATAGAGTCAAGAAACCTAGGAAGGAGTTATCTAAGTCTGAAGAAGTTCCAGTTAGTAGTTTGAATAAGACAAATGTAACATCAGGAATAGAATTGCACTTATCTGAGTCTAGTTCTAAGATTGATGTAACAGATGCTAAATCTTTAAATATTAATGAAGATGTTATGGTTGATGCTACTTGTGTTTTTTGTCGTAATAGCATATTATCTGGTGATCATACAAAATGTGTTGCTAAAACTTTGCGGACTAAGAGAAAGAAACGAACTAGTGGCGCTTCCTCTAGGCGTAAAACCAGTGCAAAGTCCATTCTAGGAATGCCCCCACTAGATGTTTCTGAGAAGACAATGGACAAGCCCAAATCCAAAACAACTACCTCACCTAGTGCATACATTAGGAAAAAGGCAGAGACTAGTTGGACCTGGCAACGTTGGTTACAGCACACTTTTGGTTTTAAATGGTTACCTAAAGTACTAACCTCTTGTGTTACTAACCCAGCGGATCCAACCGTTATCAATTCTCCACCTGTTTCCAATGTTTGTGATGCAGGTGATTCAAATCGTCCTTTGGATTGTTGATAGCGGGTGCTCCCGACACATGACCGGCAACCTCAAACTTCTTCAAAACTTTATTGCTAAGTTTATCGGAACGGTCAGATTCGGGAATGATCACTTCGCTGCAATTATGGGCTATGGGGATTACATTAATGGGAACATCGAAATCAGCCGTGTGTATTATGTTGAAGGCCTTGGTCATAATTTATTCTCCGTGGGACAATTCTGCGATGGAGACTTGGAAGTAGCATTCAGGAGAAAACTTGCTTTATTCGTGATCTTCAAGGCAATGACCTCATGAAAGGGAAGCGCGGAACCAGTCTGTATACTATCTCCCTTGAAGGCATGACAGCTTCTACTCCTATTTGTTTACTCTCCAAGGCTCATCCCACAAAGGCTTGGTTATGGCACAAAAGATTGTCTCATCTCAATTTCAAAACCATCACTGACCTTGCCAAGAAGAAATTAGTTGACGGTTTACCAAAATTCAGATATGCCAAGGATCACTTGTGTTCTGCGTATGAACAAGGGAAAAGTCACCGTGCTCATTTTCCTCCCAAAATAGAACACAGCACAGACCATGTCCTACAACTGCTTCATATGGATTTGTGTGGTCCGATGCGAGTTCAGAGTATTAACGGGAAGAAGTATATTCTGGTAATAGTAGATGACTACTCAAGATGGACTTGGGTCTATTTTCTTCGGACTAAAGATCAAGTTCCTTCTATCCTCATCACGTTTCTCACGAAAATTCAAGTTCAAGTCCGCAACACCGTCCGCATCATCAGAACAGACAATGGGACTGAATTTAAGAATCAAATCATTCGGGAATTCACTGAGAAACATGGAATTGTTCATCAGACTTCAATAGCTCGCACTCCTGAACAAAATGGTGTAGTTGAAAGACGAAACGTACGCTCGTGGAAGCAGCTCGAACTATGTTGATCAATGCTCAATTACCGGATTATCTTTGGGCTGAAGCTGTCAATACTGCTTGTTATACTCAGAATCGGGCCATGATCAACAAAAGACACAGCAAAACACCATATGAGCTTATACAAGGAAGAAAACCAAATATCAACTATTTTCACGTCTTTGGAGCATTATGTTATCCGAAGAATGATAAAGATGATCTTGGTAAACTTAAGGCTAAAGCAGATATTGGGATATTTGTAGGATACTGTGAGAACTCCAAGGGATACAGAATTTGAAATCGTCGGACTGGGGATATTCAAGAAACCATACACGCTAATTTTGATGAACTCACTGAAATGGCTTCTGAGCAAGACCGCTTGGAACCCGTAAACAACCGTCTAAACTTCCCTGAATCTTCGGCTGCACCCCTACCTTTCAACAGGAAGGATCTGGAAGATTTGTTTGCACCCATGTTTGATGACAGTTTGGTTAACCGTGCGTCAGAGGCTTCCACAAGTTCCGCTGCTCCACAACTCTCAAATCAAGCACCTGATCCATCCGCATCTACCTCTACCGTAGTTGCTGCCGATGCACCACAACCTGAACAATCATCATCAATGGATACAACACCTCAACCAGCAGTTGAAGATTCTTCCCCTACTTCTAATCAAGTTCCCACACCATCAGATTATGACGGGAACGCATTCTTCAATCCATTTGCTCCACCACCAACCATTCCAGAATCAGGAGAATCATCCTCGAGCAATATGGACCCGTCAGATCACCATAACAACATTCAACATTTTCCATCCACCCACAAATGGACAAGAGATCATCCTTTGGTAAACATAATTGGAAATCCTAACAATCCAGTCATCACAAGACAAAAACTTCATACAGACAGTGAACACTGCATGTATGCACTCACTGTTTGTCAATCTGAACCTAAAAACATCAAGAAGCCCTTACATACGACAACTGGATTGAATCCATGCAAGAAGAGTTGGAACAATTCAAACGTTTGGAAGTTTGGGAATTAGTTGAAAGACCAGATGGAGTTTATGTGGTTGGATTGAAATGGATTTGGAAAAACAAGCTAGGTGCAGATGGTACAGTGATTCGTAACAAGACCCGACTGGTAGCAAAAGGATACAGCCAAGAAGAGGGTATTGACTTCGAAGAATCGTTTGCTCCAGTAGCTCGGATTGAGGCAGTTAGAATGTTTCTGGCATACGCAGCCCACAAGAATATCACCGTTTATCAGATGGATGTGAAGACGGCATTTCTCAATGGACAACTCCGAGAAGAGGTGTACGTATCACAACCAGAAGGCTTCGTGGATCCAGATCATCCTAACCATGTATATCGGCTTAAGAAAGCCCTTTACGGCCTTAAACAAGCCCCGAGGGCATGGTACGATAAACTCGCTGCATTCTTGCTTGCTAATCATTTTACTAAAGGATCTGTGGACCCGACTTTGTTTATACAAAAACACGGGGAGGACATTCTCATCGTACAAATTTATGTGGATGACATCATTTTTGGGTCTACCCATAAAAAGTACTCAAACGCTTTTGCAAAACTTATGAAACAAAACTTTGAGATGTCCATGATCGGTGAATTAAACTTTTTCCTAGGATTACAAGTTCACCAATCACCTCGTGGTATATTCTTAAGTCAGTCCAAATATGCACAAAGATATTAAAAAAGCATGGCATGACATCTAGTGACACCTATAACACCCCTATGTCCTCCTCATCCCCGAAGCTAGATGCTGACATACATGGGAAACCCACTGATCCTACAAATTATCGTAGCATAATTGGGTCTCTTATGTATCTCACCGCTAGCAGACCGGATGTTGTATTTGCCACATACCTGTGTTCACGCTATCAGTCTAACCCAACAGAAAGACATTTATCTGCTGTTAAAAGAATCCTTAGATACATCAAGGGAACCATTCATTTGGGGATCTGGTATCCAAAGGATTCTGGTTTTGCACTAACTGCTTTTTCAGATGCGGATCATGCGGGATGTATTGATACAAGAAAGAGCACATCCGGTGGTGTTCAATTCCTAGGTGATAAGCTGGTGTCCTGGCAGTCCAAGAAGCAAGATTGTACGTCTCTATCATCCACGGAATCAGAATATGTAGCCATGTCTGCCTGTTGTGCTCAAATCATTTGGATGCGATCACAACTGATGGATTATGGTTACATATTCAACAAAATCCCGATGTATTGTGACTCCAAAAGTGCTATCGCTATCTCGTGCAACACTGTGCAACATTCCAAGTCCAAACACATCGCTCTCAGATATCACTTCATCAAGGAGCATGTGGAGCAGGGTACCGTTGAGTTGTATTTCGTGGGAACGGAACACCAATTGGCGGATCTTTTCACGAAAGCCTTACCTCATGATCGTTTTGTGAAATTGGTTCACCAAATTGGAATGCGATGTTTGACTCCTCAAGAATTGACAAATTTTCTCCAAAACAAATAAATGAGTCAAATATCCAAACTATCTTTGTAAATATATATATAAAAAAAAAAAAAAATGCAAGTACAAACCCTTATCCAACACTTTGTTCATTTTTTTAATCTCACTAATTATTTTTGAACACGTGTTGAGGGGGAGACATAATTTTTCCAAAGTTTTAAAATTGTACTTGCATATTCTCAGAAATTGTTGCTATGGTGATAAGTTTTTTTTGTGTGCCTTAAATGTCAAAATAATGAGACTAAGTGTTAGCTTGATGGTGGTTTAGGACTAGGATTTCAAAGATACTAAGGTTAAGGGACTAGAATTGTTATAATTGCAAAAGTTAAATGATAGATATTTAAAGTCTAGGAATTTAATTGTCGCAGTTATTACACTGCTAAATCCACCAACCGCATTCAATACAATTCACCTGCCATCATCGACGGCTAACAATCAATCTTCATATCCGGTCAAGATTTTTGCATTTTGTGAGTGATCTTATGATTATTATGTGATTATAAATGATGGTTTTGAACAGATTCTTGATCCAACGGCTAGAACAATCAAAATTGTAAAATTTAGTTCTAGGGTTTGCGTTAAATTGGGGATTCATGAATAAGAGTGTTTTTGTGTAAAACAATTGTACGATAATGTTGATACATTGTTTAGGAACCTTTATTGTATGCTTAATTATACCCAATCATTATAAATCGTTCAAATTGAAATTTAGGGTTTAAGCGTCAATATTGGGGAAAACCATGTTTAAGCGTTATTGTGTAATGTGTTTATTGAAATGTTGTTGTTTGATGTTTAATTGAATATTGGCATGCGTGATTTGTACCCAGAAACAATTTAAGTGAATCAATTCATTTTAGGGTTTATGAAGAACATGGACACTAGCAGTTTGATCTATGCTTATTTGTGGTTCGTTTTTGTTATAACTTAGCCAAAATGCCCATAATAGTCATTCAAATTGTTTGTGGAAATCTGTGGACACAAATCATGAGTTATAATAAAGATTTAAGCGTATGTTCATCAACAAATATGTTCGTAAACTCTTGTACAAGAGTTTATCGAAGTTGGCCAAAATTATCGCAGTTGGGATAATTATCGCAGTTGAGATACTTATCGCAGTTAAGATAATTATCGCAGTTGAGATTCTTATCTTGATTGATTTAATTATCTTGATTGACATAACTATCGCAGTTGGATAATTATCGCAGTTGGGCTAATTATCGCAGTTCGGCTAATTACGCAGTTGGGAGATTATCGCAGTTGGGATGATTATCGCAGTTGGATAATTATTGCAATTAAGATACTTATCTTGATTGAACAATTATCGCAGTTGACAATAATTATCGCAGTTGACAATAATTATCGCAGTTGACATAAATTATCGCAGTTGTGATCTGATATAAAATTTTGATCAATTTCCTTAGGTATATCCTTTATACTTATCAAAATTAATCAAATTTTATAGAATTTGGCTAACTCTTGATAAATTCTTTGACCAAGCATGTAACAACCAATCATAAATACAATAGGATGCTATGTATTGCTTTCAAAAGCTAACAATTTTTCTAACAAACATGCATTCTGTATATTTGTATATGATTGTTGATTCAGAAACATCAATGGCAACTTCTCAACAACAACCTCTTCCTGCTCTCACCAAAGATGAAGTCTTTCCTCGTGGATATACTCTGGAAATCGGGAAGAACAATTCACGAGTAGAACTGGACAAGATCAAGTGTTCTGATCCAAGTTGCCAGATTGCAGTAGAGATACTCAAAGCTCATAAATGCAGGGATTTACTTGATAGCTCAGACACAATTCCAGAGCTATACATTCATCAATTATGAGATACCTTCACAAGAAGCAATGATGACAAGTATTTTACTTGTACATTGGATCGAAAGAAGATCAGAGTCACACCTGCTACACTTCGTAAAGCCTTGAAACTTCCAAATGCACCTGAGCCTTCTAACCGATTCCACCCTACACCTTCAGAGTCTGAGGTCATGCAATTCCTGGAAGATATTGGTTATGATGTTCAACCTGATACACATTAACCACGATCTCCAAAGTTAATGCTAGATACATTCCTCAACCCTGGAGGACTATCTTCTTCATCATAACACATTCAATAACTGGAAGAGATAGTGGATTTGAGCATCCAAGACTGTCTCATCTTCAAGTCTTATGGGGATTTCTAAACCAAGAACCCATTGACTTTGCTGCTCTTATTTGGGAAGATATAATGTACTTAATGCGTAAAGCATCCAAGAAAATCCCATTTGTTCGATACACCAAAGTTCTTATCAGCTATCTACTTGATCAACATGAAGACCTTGATAAGCGTCCCACTGATCAAAAGGTTCATGAGTATAGCATGGATAAGACATTGAGCAAAGTCTACTTCCCGAAAGAAAGCACACAGAAACAAGGTGCACGGTTGCTAGAATTCTTGATGCCCGATGAGGTCAAAGAAACTAAAGCTTATCATGATTACGACAAGGCATACCGTGAACGTCGTGTGGGTCTTGCAAAATTGGTTGAAGAATCAGGTTCGTCAAAGACTCGTTCTCGAAGTAAGACCAAGACTGGAAGTGCATCAAGTGTCTCTGAACCTAAGCAAAAACATCCCAGAACCACCTTCATCAAGAGGAGAGTACCCAGTAAACCTCAACCAAAGCCTGAACCAAATAGAATCATTGATGAAGACACAGAATCTAACTCTGAATCATCTGAATCCGAAGAAGAACATGTCTTTATGACTGAAGAAGAGGCTGAACTTCACAATAAGATCTCTCATGAGAATGCACAAAAACAAAGTCTCAAATCACTTAAAGAAGATGAAGAGCGTAGAGCAAGGAAAGTATTGGAACAACAGATGGAGTATGAAAGAACACATGGAGTTGGAGGATCACAAACTGTTCCTAAAACAGCTTTGACCCAAGATGATCCGGTTAATCAACCCGGAGGGTCTGGAGCTGAATCAACAAAGGTCTCTTCACAGCAAACAAGTTCGGTTAATCAACCCGACTTGGGAGCATCAACTCAGGAGGAAAAGGAAAAAGATCAGGATAGCAACATTGTTTTATCTGACAAGGATATTTCTGATTCTATGTTTGATGACAATCCCGAGGAACAAACACGCAATGATGATACAGACGATTGGAACATAGAAGAAGAAAAAGACATTCTGGGAGATCAAACAATTAAAGCAGCCAAGGATCTTGAGGAACAGAAAAGACAAGAGGAAGAAAGGAAACGTAAGGAGGATGCTCAAGCTAACCTGGAAGCAGATAGCTACATTCGTTCTCACACTCCAACACCTCCTCCTTCCCCTCCAAAGGACACAACCGAATCTAAACTGGCTATGGTCGTTCATAACCCACAACAGCAGCAAGAACAACCACCAGTTCATCCCTCGTCTGCTTCTTCACCAAAGACACCTCCTGGATCACCGCCTAAGAATCCTACACCTCCACCCTCACCTCAAAAGGAATCCACTGCTAAATCTGATGAACCAATCCCTTCACTCACTCCTTCATCTTCGAGATCTTCATCACCAAAATCAAAAGCAACGGTTTCTGAGAAAATTCATAAGGCCTACAAAGGAAAGAGCAAGAGAAGAATCGTCCATGTTTCAAAAGTTGAAGTTGTATCTCCTGCAGCAAAGAAACTTAAAAAGGCAGTAAAGAGAGCACAAGCACAACGAGACAACCAAGCTACAACAAAATTAGCTGAAATGGAAAGTTTAGTCAAGAAGTTGTCTCAGCAAATGGAAGAGATGCAGGAAAGTAAGGAGAAGATAGATGAATTTCTTGGTTTTAATATCAAAGATCATATGACACGAAAGACAAAGAAATTTGTTAAGCAATTTCTTCCTGATATTCAACAAAGCATAAATGAACATATTGATTCACAACTTGACGAAAAGATCAAAGAAGCCGTCTCTTCTTCTTCCCAAACCAAACCACTTCCAGATCTCACCACTGAATACATCGAGCTTGTGCTTCTCGACCGACTCTTTGAAATCACCTCTCCTTCTCAAGAAGAAATTAACCTGATCGCGGCTCTTCAAGCACACATTGAGAAGAAATCATGCAAGGAAGCTGCAGACAAAGGAAAACGTATTCGAGAAGATGATGAGGATGATCAGGACCCCAAACCCGAACAAAAGAAACACAAAAGCGGGTCAGGGATACATATTCAGGAGCCAACTGGACATACAACATCATCTCAACCTCCTAAACATCAATCCTCTGGTCCCACTGAAACCGAACATCACCATGAGCAGTTTACAACTGAAGATGTGGAATTCCAGCCACACGATGATCAACCTCATTCACCATCATCATCACCAAAACCAAAGCCATCCAAGTCCAAGCCTTCACACAGCAAAAAGTCATCTACTGGACCAGCGGTTGTCACATGGCTGGATAATGATACGGATGAGCTAGGAAATGACTGGTTCGATCATCTAGCAAGTGCTCAAGTTCAGACAGACGAAGCTTCCCGAGTTGAAGACAGCACCTTTGCTGTTACTCAAGAAATTAAAAGAAGTCTTAACATCAAGAAGATGACCAAAAGGGAACTCCGTCGGATCAAGAACGATGCTTTCCTTCTTCTTAAAGATAAATCCAACAGCGCAGCAGAGCTTGAATATCACCTTGAAAACATTGCTCGTGCAATGTCAAGTGACTTCGACTGGGCTAGTCCAGACGTCGTCAGGAAAGTTGGCAAGAATCAACCATTCATCACTGATTGGACTAAGCCACTTTCCGTGATTCGAAGATCTCACTACTCCGAAATTCCCTTCCAAATCTTCTTCAACAAAGATCTGGAACTTCTAAAGAATGGAGCTCAAGGGACAACAAAGTATGCTACATCAATCACTTTCACACCAGCGGCTCATTACACACAATCAGCTATTGAAGAAGAAGCTATTAACAGACGTCTGTTTGTTAAAAAGCTCGTCAAATATGATCGTGATGCAGAGTTGGGGATTCATCACTGGTATTCTAAACGACAAAGCTGGTACAAGTATAAACTTGCTCTCCAGAAATCCCGAGAACCAGTTTACAGTGATCTCAGAATAATGGCCGTCATCAATGTGAGCGGATCCAGAAGATGCGATTATATATTCCTCGAAAAGATCACAGTAAGAAGAATCGATAACAATCTCTACACATTCTCAGAGGCGGATTTTCCTGATTTAAATCTGAATGATATCGAAGACATGTATCTAATGAAGGTCCAAGGCAAACTACAGCATCTGACCAACGAGCTTCGATATGCACTCAGTACTTCCATCTGTCATTACATCAGGAGAACCATCATCAAAGAACGTGTAGAAGATCTCCAGCTTGGTGTTGAAAGTTATCAAACTCAGCTTAACCTTGTTGAACCACACTTCCTTCTCAACAGCAAAAAGGACCCTCAGTACACCATGCTACATAGTCCAGTCTTCGGGTTCGTCTACAGAAGCACAACAGATTTTCACCGTTTCATGGCATTCAATGAAATTCATAAGTTCTGTGACGACACCCTAAAGAGTGTACGTGATGGGTTAGCTAATAGAGTTCAAGATTCGGTGTTGGAAAAGTCAAGAAGATGGAATTCGAAGGAGCTGCGACAAGTCAAGGAATTTATTCGGAAGATGGAAGAACGGTTATACCATCGGGATCAGATGAGGAGACTAGAGAGCTATGTTGGGGGTCGTCCACCATTCGCCATCAGACTATTCCAGCGGACTGACCCAGTGTTCACAACTTTTGGCAAAGGCGGTTGATGTAAGAATATAGTATCATTATACATTATTCTTTTCTCATTATTCCTTCACATTGGCCTGTGCTTTACGGCTTGTGCACACATAACAGTGCACAACCCGGACCCTAAAGAAAGGACCCTGAGGTACGCTTCAGTGCCTCAATCCTGAAAAAGGAGCGAAAGCTTCTTACTTATGAGCAGAATTAAAACCAGAATGTTTTCGAAAATTTTTCAAACATTCTGCTCATAAGGACAAATATTCCCTTGTTAAGGGGAGTATTTGAAAATATAATCTTTGTTCAAAGAATTATAAATGTTCTTGAAATTCTTCCCTAAAACTCAAAAACAGCATATTTTAATCATAAACGTTTTCCAAAAACATAATGCGTATGCTATTTTTGAGGGGGAGAAGAAAAAGATGATTAAAATATGATGTCTCAATTGCTGGAATCTCGTGTGCTCAAACTCAGAATTGACTCTCGAATTGAAAGAATAGGAAAGTCAGTAGTCGAAAGGACATGTCCCAGACGGGTAATAATTTCAAGCCAGTTTAACTGGTGATGTAAGCGTGTCTCGCAAAGGATGTGTCTGAGTAGAGTGTACCGAACTTCGAGCGATAATCTTTGAATCTGATCTGGACGGGTAATAATTTCAAGCCAGTCTAACTGGTGATGTAAGCATGTCTCGCAACGATCAGGTTCATTGAAAATCAATCAATTCAAAAGTGCCAACTCTTCCCGCATGTGCAAATTTCAAAATTTAATACTTATTCGCACATGTTAAGGGGGAGTATTTCTGAAAATCATCAAACTCTCAAGGTGTCAACAAAATGTCTTTACAATTATCGACACTTTGAGAGATTTTCAATGGTTTGGTTTATGGCATCATTAGGATAGTCATGAAGTTATAAGGTGACTAAGGTTAGGGAAAACCGTCCTATGATCCGCCAGAACTGGAGGGATCTACCCAAGGACAATACCAATAGTTTAGAACTAGAAAGTCCTAGGTATGATATAAAAAGGAGAAAATGAATGAACGGAGAAAGAAGGGGTTGAAGAATTAAAAAGAAAAGCAAAGAAAAGGGTGAAAAGAAATAGCCCTCCATTTGTTCAACCTTAGGGCAGACACCGGGTTCAATTCATAATCTACTGGTTGATGAGCATCACCGGTATTGAAGACTAAAGACGTCATGGACCCAGTGACGCACTAATAAACCTTCTAAGCCACTCAAGTGTCTCTCAAAAGACATTTGTTTCATTCACACGGAGAACCCTTCATAATCTATCAACCTCTCATTACGAGAGTGTTGATATTGAAAAGGAGGCAATCTGCTCCATGCCTCCGATGACCAAACAAATGTGCACTGATTGAGTCTAGAGCCATGAGATTCATAAAAGATCTCTTAGGTACACTTAGTATTACTCTGTTGTTCTACATCATGGGCAGCAGATGTAAAATTAAGAAAGTGTCCTTCGCAGATCTTAGCAATCTGCCAAGAACATTCATGAGAGAAGTCACAATTGTGATTATCAATGATTGAATGGAAATCCTGCCAGAACAACATCAAACAACTCTGACAGCAGGTCACTTCGGTAACTCCTTGTGAGTTACGCTTAGTGTTTGCTCCAAACGGTCTACAGTCGTGGGGTGATCTCCAGCGACTCACTGAATCGTGGGTGCACTTCGGTGTGTCCGTGTAATCCCTTTCGGGGGAATCCGGTTCAGAACGGTCTGGGTTAGGATTTGAGAAAGTCTTCACACTATGCTGTTGATGATCTCAAGTCTGAGCCTGTAAGTACCGGTTGGTTCGTGCTGTTGCTGCTGTTGCTGCTGCTGCTGAGGAGCTGGAGTTCGACCATCAAGACTCCATCATGTTCATATCTTGAAGAAATGTTCTCTCAAAGACTCAGTAACATCAAAAGTTCAACATATGATATAGGAAAGTCAAAAGTTCAAGCACATCAACCTTTCTCAAGTTTTAAGATTGAAAAGTGAGAACAAGTTGCAGAAAACAAGTCTAAGACATATGAGCATGATGGAGAAGACGAGAAGACGTTGGAGATTGGCAGATAAAGACAACAACATATCATCATTAAACAAGAACAAAGAAACAAAGATTATAAAGACGTCGGAAGCCTAAGAAGCAAAGAAGACGTCGGGCAACATTGATGATCAAGACTTAGGGGGAGATTGTTAGGAACATGTTTTAAATAATTACAAGTCTTGTTCATTTATAATGTTGCACGTTTATAAGGACTATATTGTTTGTATGTTTGGACCGGTCCATTAGTAGTCCATGGACCGGTCACATTATCTAGTTTATTCTTATCACATGTAAGGGAATATTCCTAGAATAATTCCCCTCCCATTGCCTATAAATAGAAGGCATGTGATGCATTCTTAGTTGTTGGTTTTCATGTGTATTGCAAAGCTCTGATCGAGTAACATTTGATTAAGTGAAATCTATCCACTCTTCTTATTCTCTTTCTAGTTTAGCTTATTAGCTTATTTCATCTCATAAGTAGCTTTATCTAGTGTAGTAGTACGAGTTCTTATTTGTCTTATCGAGTGTGTGTTTGAGATTTATACGTGACCTACCATCTGATGGTCGAAGGTGCTGCTCCCTTTTTCTATTTTTAAGCCCATTTTATCCTATACCTCCCAAAATTCACAAACACATTTTGTCACAAATCACCCTCCAAAATTTACCTTCCACAATCACATCATCACTACACCATAAATACCCATTTGGAGGAGGAAGCTTGACATTTGCCATAACCCAACAAATGATGTTGTTCAAACTCAACCAACACCTAAACCTCATCCTAATGAACCCTTTCATACACATAACCAATCATCCATATGTCCACCTTCATTCACTCATAATTACCCAAGTTCACAAATGTCTTCACCACCAAAAGTGTCACCACCACTTCCACCAAATAACAACCACTCTCCATCATCATCACCTTCCACTCAACACTTGAAGTTCATTGAAGAACTCAAGGAAGCCTATGAGCTTAATGCTCTCCTTGCTTTGCACCTTGCTCAAAGCAACTTAAACCCATCACCATCCATATCACCATCATTACCATCATCACCACATCACTTGAGTCAAATTGAGAAACATGTCAACAATTGTCCTTGTTGCATCTTTCTCCAAAATCAAACCATCATTACCATCATCACCATCCATCTCACCATCATTACCATCATCACCACATTACTTGAGTCAAATTGAGAAACATGTCAACAATTGTCCTTGTTGCATCTTTCTCCAAAATCAAACCATCGCCTTAAATGAGCGTCTCACTTGGATTGAGTATCTTCTCACTAGATCTATATCCAACACCACCACTTGAACAACATTAAAACCCTCATTCAACATGGTCAAGTCCAAGCTCTCCACCTCCAATTCCTCCATCAACACTCTCTCCAACATCCATACACCCAAACTTACAACCCCATTAATCCAATTTTTTTTACCCCCTCTTTACCATCATCTATCCAAAATAATCCAAGTTTTCATGTCTCAAGCAAGTCCAATGGATCTCTTAGGCAATTTAAAATTTTCTACTTATTGCATGCTATAAGCAAAATATGTGTTGTATCAATAATTATGTTTTTAACATAATTATTTTCAACTAGTGAATGCTTTATTTCTTGTCTTTAATATATGATTGTTATGCTTATTGCTTGTATACTTGATATCATGATATATATACATACTTGATGATTAATAACATGCTTATTCCGTAATATGTTTTAAATGTATGCATGCGTAATTAACATGTTTATGTCACTATTTAATCATTCTTGATGTACATGATTCAAATGGAGCTTGCTGCAAAAACACCCTAAAAATGACCCTTTTCTGGAAAATTTTCAAATTTGGTCGCCTGGGAAAACACCAGATGGGCGGCCCCCTTAATTCCCTAGGCGGTCCCCTTAATTTTAAGGGGGCCGGCCTACAATTAAGGGGACCGGCCATCTGGGCAGTAAAATTTACTGTTTTCTTTTGCATCTTGCGACCCCTTTTATCTAGCCCAAACCTTACCTAAATCAACCACCACCTCCATCAAACACCCATTTTCATTCACCATGCTATCAACAAAATCATCTCTAAGACACCAAAACTCCATCACCACCACCTCAATGTTAATCCCCAAGTGCACCAAATGCACCATCAAAAACACCCTTCACTCATGGCACAACATCTTCATCCATACCTTCCACTTCATCCATCAATAATTACATCAACTCACACCTTTCATCACCACCATCAAGAGCATCAACTCCACCTCCTACTCAAGAACCTTCATTCACCCAACTTGTCATTTCCATATCACCAATAACACCTCTTGATGCTCATTTCTCATCATCACCAATACCACCACACCCTCAAACGAACCATCATCTTTGGTCTTAGAGATACACTACATGTTTTCATCCCTTGAACACATGCTTAACAACCAACCTCCACCACAACCTCCATCATTTTCACCCACTACACTACCACCACCTTCATTCTCACCAAATTAAGCATATGCAATGCTTAATCAAAAATAATTTTTCAAACCATTTTGTGTGCAAGCCCCATGGAAGATCATGTACTCCTAGAATGATTATGTAGATTGCATTACTTACTAGCTAATGTAGAATTGAATATAATCTTGGATGGTTGTGTATTGATACACAACATTTTTAATGAATGTCTTTATATGCATGCTTATTTTTGCTATATATATGCTTGTGCTTCTAATATTTTTCTTGCAAGTATTCCATATATCGATTCCTTGGTGCCCCCAAACGAGGGGGAGTACACATCAAGGGGGAGTTTTCGTCCCGACAAATTTCACGTTTGAATTTTGTCGGCTTAACCTTTTTGATTCTACAAAAAGGGGGAGAAGTGAATATAAACTCACTAAATACTTGTCCAAAAATAACTTTTTGGATTTAATGAGTTTAGGTTTTGTAATAATCAAAAAGGGGGAGATTGTTGACATAAATAAATGCCTAAAAACATTATCAATATTTATTCATATCTCTATGTTTTGATGATCACAAAATGTAAACTCATTAAAACATAAACTTATAAATTAAACAAGTACTTAGTTGTAAATATTCACTTCTACAACTAAAATCACTTAAGGTATGAATGAACTAATGCTTAATGCATTATATGATCAAAGGAACATTTTCTTAATAACTATATTTTTTATAAAACATCAAAAACATTTTATATATTTTTGAAAAACATTTCTGGTATTAAATAAAAATGTTTAATCTTTTATAAAAATATGAATTCAAATTTTTAACCAAATTCAGTTAAAATGTTCCAGAAAAACCTTCCCCACAAAAGGACAAAACTGGCCAACGTTCAGCAGGGGCGGCCCCCTTAATTTTACTAGGCGGCCCCCTTAAAATTAAGGGGACCGCCCCCTATTTAAGGGGGCCGGCCACGCTCCAGTAGGCTCCAGCTGTCCAGATTTTTCCCTATAAATACCAGCCTTCCCCTGGATTTTTACTCAACCTTTTGCACTAAAACTTTCTGTTGTAGATCTCATTTCATATCTTAAATAAACCTTTGATCATGTAATCTTAAGCATTGGTTTCCAAGTGATCCAAGCTTCTACCATCCAAGTGCAAAAGAAGAATACTTCTATCAATCAAGATTAGAAGTATTACAACTTAGTATCATTTTGTTACTTAAGTTGTGTGTTTAACAAAGTTTGTAAATCATTCATTCATTTGTATGTAAGGTGTGTGTTGTAGATTAGTGTTGTGTGTAAGTAGTGAAGATGTTGTATAAGTAGTTGTGGTATAGAAGTTGTGAGGTCAAAGTGTAGAAGTCGTGAAGCCGTGGTGTAGAAGTTGTGAAGCCGTAGCTTAGAAGACATGAAGTCCTTGTGTTGAAGTCATGAAGCCGTAGCATAGAAGCTGTGAAGCGGTCGTGTTAAAGTTGTGAAGTCCTAGTCGTGAAGTCCTAGTGTTGAAGTCGTGAAGCCGTAGCATAGAAGTTGTGTAGCGGTCGTGTTGAAGCCGTGAAGTCCTAGTCGTGAAGTCCTAGTGATGAAGTCGTGAAGCCGTAGCATAGAGGTTGTGTAGCGGACATGTTGAAGTCGTGAAGTCCTAGTCATGAAGACATAGTGTTGAAGTCGTGAAGCCGCATCATAGAGGTTGTGTAGCGGTCGTGTTGAAGTCGTGAAGAAGTCGTAAAGAAGTCGTGAAGCAGTCGTGAAGCCGTTGTGAAGTAGTCGTGAATAAGTTGTGAAGAAGTTGTGTTGTGAAGTTGTGAGATTGGTTCTAGCTACGATTAGAATTCGACATTTAGCTTTGTGTCGTTAAACCCGTGTAAGCCAAAGTTGTGTACGGTTTTCTCCGCCATAAGGGAGCTTATTGAAGTTGTGAAGAAAACTCTCGAGCAAGGTGTGCTCGGGGAGTGGAGTAGGGCAAGGAAGGTGTCCTTGTAGCCGAACCACTATAAATCTCTCGTGTCTCGGTTAGATCTTTCCAAACCTTATTTATTTCTTTACTTGCATCGTCATTACTTTCATACACATAGGTTTATATAATTGCTAGTATTAATTAAGGTCGACTTCACATAAAGATCAATTTGAAAATCCATTCAAGAAACCAAAACTTTTACAATCAATTTAAAAGAATACATATATAACTAATAATAAGGTTCAAGTTTTATTTTTCATACAAACTTGAATCTAAGTGTTTTAAAATAAACAAAGGTTTTCATAATAAAATTAAAAAGACATAAAACTATTCAACCCCCCCCCCCTTCTAGTTTTCCACACTTATTCCAAGCTACATAACATCAAGAACATCATCATCATCACAATCCTCCATCATCATCATCATCATCCTTCATAATTAACCAAAACCTTATCAACATAACAATCAATAACATAACAAGGGTTATCAAAACCCATCAAATATACTTATCTTACTTTCTACATCATCATATGATCATATATTGATCATATGATGAAAACCCACTTAATCCATAATCTATAACTTCAATAACATAAAGAACATACATACTTACTTGTGGAGGATCATAGCTAGGAGATACCATAATCATGGAGCCTTTATCTTCTTCATCTTAAGTCATTATCTACTTTTTCCCCTCCCTTTCTCCTCTCACTAGAACCGGACTACAACTCTATCTAAAATGATGGAGAAAAGTATAGAATAAACTAGTTATAACTAGTTAGGTGGCATCTTTGGGCTAATGGCAAGAATGGCCCCTCAAGTCCCTTTCCTTCTATTTTAGCCACAACTAACTTTATAACATAATTGACTTATGACAACATAAGTCCCTTAAGTCTATTCCCTTTCTATTCTTGCCACATAATACTTTCATAATCTTATAATACATGCTTTGACTATCATATTGACTATCGGGTTTGACCATTGCGCAACAAATGTTGACTGGCCAATCACATAAGGCCTTTAGTCCACTTTCATCTAGGGTGGGGTCCCAACACCCGGGAAACGGGTGTAACAATTCTATCCCCCTTATTTAGATTTCGTCCCCGAAATCTCTCGTCTATTTCTATCCAAAACCAATTCACAACATATACATGCCCTTATTCTCATGCTCTCTAGGCCATTACCTTGCAACGATCTAAATGATCTCGCAATTCTAAGCTTCTATATCAATAATCGAAGCTCATAATCTACCAAAAACGCACTTCTCATTCCAAACCTTTCTAAAATTTCCCACAATGACTACTTGTCATCCGGGAACATCTACTACTTTGACTCTATATAAGTTAAACTTCATCACTATAAACACGGCATTCATCAATGCACTAACATGACATAACATCTCATACCGGCTAATTTCACATTATCCTAACACAAACACATATCAATATCAAAAACCGGCAACTTATTTCAAAATAATACAAAGTGCCATACAAACGGCACCTTCAAAAATCTACCACACGCATCACTTAAGCAATCTTTCTTATTAACTATCGGAAAAGCTCACCAATTAACTCATCAATTTAATGCACAATTCATTTTAGACGTCTATCTTAAGGTTTCACACATGACCTTAATGCCGCTAAATTTTTTATTCATATCTATCTTTTCTTATGACGTCTAACATGTTTTAGTTTTTACTTTCTTATATTACTATCCGTACTCATGTCATATCGGCTACACATAAGTCCACTCATTTATAACTCTTTATTTACATAAAAAGGCGTCCCAATCCATGTAAGTAAGGAATTATAAACTTATGGTTCGGCGATTTACAATTCTTCATTTAAATGAAAAAGGCGTCCCAATCCATTTAAATCAAGAAATCATAAACCATCCTACTTATACGCTTCCGACACAACAATCATACTTATTTTAAATTTCCATATTTTCTAGCCTTGGATCCAATCTCACTAACTTTCCATCCATGCCATAAAGGCAAGCTAGGCTATCCCGAAAGATACCATACTATAACACATGGCCATCCCGAAGGATACCATACTATATCACATGGCCATCCCGAAGGATACCATACTATAACACATGGCCATCCCGAAGGATACCATACTATAACACATGGCCATCCCGAAGGATACCATACTATATCACATGGCCATCCCAAAGGATACCATACTATAACACATGGCCATCCCGAAGGATACCATACTATAACACATGGCCATCCCGAAGGATACCATACTATATCACATGGCCATCCCGAAGGATACCATACTATATCACATGGCTATCCCGAAGGATACCATACTAGAGCATAGGATCCAAGCTATATATGTCTTATCATCTTTTCTCATTTTATCTTTCATGCACTTTTATAATTAGGCACATAATATCATTTATTTAATTTTTATTGCCTTACGCAATTTCAATATTCACTATCACACTTAATATCATCTCAACAAGTTTCTATATAACACTCGTCGATTTATTATCTTTGCATTTTCACAATGCAACTTATCTTTCATCCGTCAACCCCAAGTTGACTCATACACTCACTATGTGCCATTTTTATTTTAGACAAGTTCTATATGAATAATGCTTGTACATTTCATTTTACGCATCTTCTATGTGTTCTTACAACACACTTATACTATTACCCGTCAACCCCTTGTTGACCATATTCCCAAATTAGATTATCACTTCCTTTAGTCTATTCAACTTTTACGCATATAAACCGTACATAGGTTTATTCTATCACACTCACATAATCTCATCATACACATTTCAATATATATATATATTAACATGATTATATTCATGTTTTACAATTCTTTCTAGCACCCTTCAAGTCACTTATGACTTCTAGCGCAATCTATATCTCATTCATCACTTCTACTCATTTATTACTAACACATTTTAATTATCATGTTTTGTATGCAACATGATCTCATCACGTTTTAACTATACACTTAACTTTCTCATTTTAGTTTCTCATGTAAGAATTCATACCTTCAAGCATTTAATCGTTATTATATCAATCATGCCTCTCAAGACATCAAGCTACAAACCTACTTCGCTATTCACTTCTTACTTATCTCAATCTTAAGCATTTATGCTTTTTCAAATAATTATCATGCTTCTTAAATTATTTCACATATCAAGGTGTTCTCTCAACTTCCTTTCGACACTAAGTCATTACATACATGCATTCCAATGCATCTATCTCAACTCATACACTCTCTATGCAATCGTGCTCTCAAGCACACCACATAAAACTTAGACATATAATAAACTACCATAGACTTAACATCACATAAGCAATAATATCATAACACTTAACACTTATCCAAACAAGTGTTAAAACATTCATAATCAAAATCAACTCACATAGTCTATGGTTCATACATTGCATTGCACAAGCAATCTATGTCTAAGCATCAACATCTAATCAACCGCAAGCACTAGTCTACCTTATAACTAAGGCATCATAACACTTTAATTTACTTACTAGCCCGTCTCTAATACCACTTAGCATTTCTACTCGCATGCCATCACCATGGCTCTACCATACATTCACATGATCACAATAAAATCACCGGCACCAACCGAGGTGCTCGGCTAACTAGTCATTTGAATGCCTCAAGTCCCCATAGACTTATATCTCAAACACAACAACACTAATATGAACATACATCACCTATCATCAATAGGCTCAACTAGCATAAAACATAATCCGTCTAACACATAACAATTACTTTCCACGCGACCTACACTTACGTCTAACGCTTCTACGAGTGGTTTAAGTCTAGGCAATCCTAAAGAAAACCTAATTCACTTAAACCGAAGCTTTGATACCAATTTGTTACACCCCGTGCCCGCTTAGACCAAAATTTTCAACTTTATACGCGGAAACGCTTAACTTTTACGGACATACTGTCACTCTTTTGACAACTGACAAAAATCGGTACTCATTCAGGACTTGAGACTATTTTTAAATGAAAGTACACTCAATTACCTTCAAAACGACGGGTGGCACGCCCGTGACGACTTACAGTTTAAAAGATATGATTTTTCAAAGTTTACCGAAATCTGCCGAAAAATCTGAACCGCCGGCTGAGATTTCCCAGCCGCCGGTTCAGGGCCCAAAACCGGTTCATGAACCGCGGCGGTTCAGACCCTGCTGATCACGAAACATGTTTTCAAGTTCCGCGCTTGGAACCCGACCTCCCGAACTCGTTATCGAACCAAACTTTCCAGATTTACTTAGTATATCAATGGGCTCATTTTCATACAAAAACATTTTCCGAACGACTTCCCGAAAGGGTACTTTACAAATGAGACGGGTTATGCAAATAACCTGTTTTAACCCATATTCACTACAAACAACCCATACGACCTCCGTTTTACATCAAACTTGACCAACATCGATAACTTATCTTAACAAACATGTTTCAATGACACTTGAACCGTTTACTATCCAAAATGGGTACGTTTATACTAAATCCAAACGCCCCTTTAACATTACACCAAAAACACATAACCCATACTTTGACTTACCAAACGACTACCAAATTGTTATACAACTCTTGACATACAATTTGCCATACGGCTACACTTTAACAACCCATAAAAGACCAACGGGGGTACAAGCTTACACATGAGCCCGGTATCTACCTAAGCTCTACATTCTTACCAATCTACCCATATCGCATAACCAAGCCTTAACCCATATATCCAAATCATCCATATAAGCACGCCAACCTACAAAACGGTTAGACAACTAAACCGTAAGCACAAAGGCTTAGCAAGTAAAACGATCATAACATATAATTATACTTCAATCCACACAAGCATCATATACATAAACACTTACTTCATGGCTCACTACTCAAGTCTCATCTAGCACATAACATTCAACAATAATCCATAGCACAATTCATCACATAAGCATAACACAAGTTCATATCACTTGTCATACAACATACATAACACATATGTTAGAAATCCATATAACACATGTTACCATCATTTTACTTACCTTATTCCAAGCTACATAACATCAAGAACATCATCATCATCACAATCTTCCATCATCATCATCATCATCCTTCATAATTAACCACAACCTAATCAACATAACAATCAATAACATAACAAGGGTTATCAAAACCCATTAAACATACTTATCTTACTTTCTACATCATCATATGATCATATGATGAAAACCCACTTAATCCATATTCTATAACTGTTGGAGTATGCTCGTGTCATAATTAATAATTATATGGCTAGACATATGTGAGCCTATGGGGTCACACACTTATACACAGAGACATCATTTTATAGATTGTAATTATCGTATTTACAATATATAAACGACTACGTAACTCGGGATCTATAACGGGCCATTAAATACTAAGTTAGACTTAGCGTTTTTTGGAGTGGACCAACAATGGGAAAGCCCATTGTGAGCCCATATAGTGGCCGGCCTAAAGGTGAGGTCTAGAGGGGGATCATGGAGCTTGTTCAAGGGGCTAAGTGTAAGTAGTTTAATGATAAGATCAAAGGAATTTAATCATATCATTAACACTTATGACTTTCAACTAATTGAGAGAAATTATCTCCCCCTCCTCCTCTCTCTTCTCACGGCAAACACACACCCTCTTAGGGTTTTGTGTTTTCTTGATCCCTTCTTTGCTCATTCTATTGTAGATGTATCAAGGATCATGGTTACGAGGTCAAGACTAGCATCGGGTGGTGATCGATGACGTGTAGTGTGGATTATTCATAGAGGTGATCTCCTTTGGTCACTTGTGGTTCTTATTCCATTCGATTCATAGGGATTGGTGGTGACTCCCGGATCACGCTACAAAGGTATAACTTGTTTGTTTAATTATTTGATTGATCATATGGCTATATGGATCCTTGTTGGTGATGTATTCCACTGCGTTTATTTATTTGATATGTTATTTTATATTTACATCACCTATAGTGGTATCACGAGCCATCATATGATGTCATATGATCATCAAGTATGCGTAAAAATGGCTAAAAACGTGTGTTTTTAATGGATTTATGATTGCTTAATTTTGGTCAAACGGTTCACAAGTCAAGCCTCTCACGAAGAAAAGTCAACTTGAAACCATTAACGCAAAAACAATCAAGTTGTAATAAACCGGGCAAGCGGATACCCGGGTCGAAGTCCCAACGAGGCGTGAAATTGAGGATATCGTTTGGGGTTCGTTATTAAAGTGCTTGAAACACGATTAAGGTTTTGATTTCTAAATCTAGGAAAGTAAACAAGTAACGCAATTAAAACAAAAATAAAAACGCGAACTAAAATATAAAAACGAGCCTAAATGTAAAAATCTTTTAAAACTAATTAACCTACGGGTACCAAAATAATTTTCCTACGTCCTAAATGACAAAAGAAAATTTTGAAAAAAAAGAATTACATTTTTTTTACTTTTTAATAATTAAATATGAATTAAATACGAATTAAAAGAAAATAAATGATTAAAAATAGAAAAACTTAAAAGAAAATTATGAAACTTTTTATAAAATTATTATGATAAAACAGAATCCTAAGAAAAATAAGAAGACGAATTTAACTTTTCTGAAAAAGCTAAAAATAAGCAAAACGATTTGATAAGCTAAATGGGGAATTAAGGGTTAAAAAATAAATGATGCAAGAAAAACAATGAGCATAACTTAGAGCATATGGTAAGTGTGAGTGTGGGTGAGTCAGGTTGCCTGGGTTCGAGTCCCAGGTTTTGCACCTTTTTGTTTTTTTTTTTCTTTTTGGAAAACTATTAAGAACTAACTTGTAAAAACTTTTCGAAAACAAAAGATTTTTTAAATCATTCAATAAACTCAGAAAGACTGAGCTTATCAAATTAGTAGGAAAGAAAATTGAAAAGAAAATGAAATAAGTAGGCAAAAGAATGAGCTAAAGGTAAACTAAAAGCTATTTCAAATAAGCTAATGAAACTAAATGCTATCCTATTAAACTGATCCAAGTGAAATTAACATACTAGAAATAATAAATAAGCACTGATGAAAACTGGATAAGCAAAATCCAAAAAGAAAAAACTGATGCAGACTATCAAAAGGGCTATGAGGGTGATTTCAAGCCATTAAAAAGCAGTTAAACAAAATTCCTAAAAATCTAAGAAAAATGAAATAAGAAGATGAGCAAGCCAACTATATTATCACCAATTTTCAGTTAATAACAACTTATATCTAATGAATTAAAAATCAAACAAAACTGCTGGAAATTGAAATTTTCAAAAGTGCATACTTCACAAACTACTAAGGGCTGGGCAAACTAAACTAAAAGCTAGCAAAGTTGATCCTAATCAATCGAAAAGCAACTAGAAAGAAGCATTTAACAACATTAAAAAGGAAAATAAGCAGATTACATAAGCAAATAAGCAGTTTGACCAAGTTTGACCAAGTGACTAAAAGAGATAACTGAATTTTCATTAACCAAATTGTAAATTACAAGACTGAAAATAATGCCTAAATCTAATCCTAATGACAGAAATTAAATAACAATAAGTAAAAATTGGTCTAAACTTTTCTAATACATGAAAAGTGGGACAAAAATTGTGCTTTGAGGAAAGCCTCCTATTTATAGCCACTGAGGTAGGGTTTTGTGCTGCTGTGTTTCTTTTGTGAGTGGAATCCCAGTTGCTTCTTGTGTTTCTTTATTGGCCCTTGGATCTTTGCTTGCTCCCCACTTCCTTGAATTACAGCCGTAGATTAAGCTTTTGTCCCATGGATTGATGAGGTGGAGGGGGGGGGGGACCAAAGACAACCCCATGTGGGTTTTTTGGACGTAGGTGGAGGGTGAAAGTGATGGGGAGGGATTATGATGTGTCGTTGCAGTTTAGCAATATTAATGCCTACTCAAGTTTTAAATTTATATTTAGCCGACTTATCAATAACACACACACTTAACGAGTAGTGTACCCGGTCAGTATGAATATAATGGTAAGTAGAGTGTCGATCACTAAGAGTGGAACGTATTATTTAGTTATTCTAATCAGTATTTTAATATCCTAAGTTAGCTATACAATCTAATCTAACGCAAGGGGGTTCAGCCTGAGAGACTGGCACGGTTTGGTTATAATTAATTAGAAAACTAAACTAATGAGCACGAATCAGCGATTAGCACACACGTACACAGATAGATACTTGAGACAATAAGAAGACCTGTCCTGATAATTAAGTAGCTTGTCACTTGTTTTATTGCTAGTTTTATATGAAGTGTATATAATTAAACCTTTCTCGTTGGCTCTAATCTTATCGGCGAGTAAACCCTTAATGATTACTTATGTCTATCATATTTATTCAAGAGACGCTAAAACAAATAGGCGAGGAAGGGGCATGGCGACCCAAGCAAGATTCAGCTAGACACAGAGGTTATCAATGCACTAATAAAAGTCACCAAAGACATCAACATATAAACTTTAATTAATGGGAAAGCAATATTAAGGGGAGTGCATGATTTTCCGTAGTCACATGACACAAGCCCATCAATCCTGATGAATTAAAGTGTACTAATACAATAAAACAAAACTACTTAATGAATTGAATACATGCAGGACCTTCTTACAGCTCTTGTATCTTCGTTTAAGGTGTGTCTTGTGCTGCTTGGTCGTCTGAATTCGGCTCTAGGGTTATTCTGTCTTCGACTAAAAACTAAGCTCTCGAAATTCGTCTGGCCTTGGGGTATTTATAGTTTCTGCCTGAGGGATCGATGCGGCGCATTGACTTAACTTCGCGTGGGGTCCAAGATTAATATATTCTGGAATATTCGTACACCGTCTTCAGATGCGGCGTATCTTGATCTTTGTATGCGGCGCATGTACTTGGATTGTAACTTGTGAAATCTTGATAGTGATACGCCGTATGTTAGAAGTATGTTGCGGCGTATCTGGAGTAGAACGAGCTTGATCTTCTGGATTTCAGTAGACTTTTGACATCTCGCTTGTTTTGCTCCATAATTAGTCCAAAATCGCCAAGTTTCACATAATGCTTGTTTTTACCTGAGAATTACTAAAGTAAACATTAATGTATCGATTCTCATATATAATATAATAAAACAAGTCAAATAAATAGGATAAATGATGATAATAAAATGTACTTATTTGAGTTCATCAAATATCCCCCCACTTGAACTTTACTTGTCCCCAAGTAAACCTTAGGATTTATTTTTATATTTAAGCACATATTCGTTTTGTCATAATCACACAACCAAACACTTAACGAAGTAGAAACCAAAATAATTTTTAATGTAAAACAATTCTAAATCGTTTAGTTGCTTAGTCGTGACGAATATTCTATCATAGGCTTGGCAAGTATACGCATCTCCCCCACTAAAGCCAAGGAGTAACAAGTCTAAAGCGGTAAAAAGGGTTTGTTGGTTAAGGGTTGATCATCCTTTTTAATCTCTATCGATCTCACATTCCAGAAAAGGCGACAAAATTACAAATACATGATCGAATCCACGACCACGATACTTGCAATTGCTCAAATCCTTAACTCGAATAGGCTAAAGATAGGACCAAGTAATCTTCACCAATAATATTATATCAAAAAGGGCGACAAAATCATAAATACATAGCCGAATCCACGACTACGATACTTAAGATTGCTCAAATCCCTAATCTCAATGAATCAAAGGTTTGGATGAAGAATGATATAGGGTATGGATAATATTTGGGATACAAATTGGTGTAAAATAAAAAATAAACAAAACAGATAAATTAAAATCCTAGTGTGGTTAATCCCTTTCCCAACCATCCCATGAATAAGACTCATATCATTGAATAACTCACGCTTTAACACTTGAAACACACGCTTTAGGTAGACACGAATTATACTCAACAAAATCTCAATCAAAGAATAACCTTAGTTGGCGTTCCCATAACGACCAACTCCCATTCAATACGTAAATATAATATACAACAACAAATAGTGGTGATATCACCCACTTAATACAAAACTTTAAATAAGTTGGTTAAAACAAACTTCCAACTTTTTCTTTTTTTTTTCTTTTTCTGTTCTATTTTTTTTTTTTTGTTTTTTTTTTCGATTTTTTATATGTGTAAAATTTCACAACTTTACTATCACTATTTTTCCGGATAATTTTTCCATACTCTTCATACTTTCAGAAATAACTGTAATAGTGAAAGTAGCAAACACACGAAAAATAAACTAAAAGATATACAATATTTACTTTCATACCAATTGCATTGTGCAATCTCCCGACCTAACCAAAGATAATGAATTACGCACGCGAACACAGGTAATGTAAGGAAACACGCTTTGCCTAAAGCAATTAACCACGAATTTTAATCTACAGGGTAGGCTAAGGTGTAAGGGTGTATCGAAACATTATAACAAAGGTGTAAGAAACGAAAGGAATGGCTCTGAAGGTTTTTCTAGGGGTATCTTACTCTAAAAGTGAGAGTAACAAAGGGTTTATACGGGGGTTAACTAACCAGTGTAGTTAGTTAATATCACATAACATATAAAGGCTATTTGGGTGTAATCCTAGAAATTTACCAATTTAGACAAGTCACTCCAATTATATAGATAATACTTATTATGGTGGTCTCGAATAGTATACAAGCCAAGTTCTAAAGTTTACAAGTCACCAGCACACTAAAGTTTTAATATTTTTCTAAGAATAGAGTTATGTGTGCGGTTATGTAATTTAGACTTTAAACAAAAACATGCTAAAAATTTTAAATTTTGATATATTAAGCGCATTTTAAGCATATTTTGCAAAAGTTTAGGACAAGTAAGTGTTCTAATTCTCCAATCCCCCCACTTAAGTTAAACAACGTCCTCGTTGTTTGTGTCAAAGGTTAAAAACTGGAAAATAAAAGAATTAGAACAGAAAAAACTCCCCTGAGATTTGCTCGGTATGATCCTCCATTATTCGTATAAGAGCAAAAATCAACTTCTTGTGGATGAGAACGTTGAAGCTTCATAAATGATGTATCCACAAGAAAATGCAGGAATCTATAATACCATTTAGACTTTAACACACCTGAGTTAAGAAGGTTCAAACTTGCATAATACATTAGTAGTTAGTAAAAATAAAACCTAAAAATTAAAACTGTAAATCATCAGGTCAGTCGATACGCCGTATCTTATGGAAGAAGATACGCCGTATCGAGCCTGGAATAAGTACGAAATAAAATAAAATAAAGGATAGGATGCGTCGCATCTGTTTTACTAGATACGGCGCATGTATTTACCAAACAGATTGTTAACAGTCTGTTGTAAAATGGGCTCGTTCCACGGTTTACCTCTCGGGTTCTCTCGTTCACTCATGCTGAACTTAATGCCAGTCTTCATCAAACATAATAAGAAACATAAACTGAAACATCAAATAAATACACGATAATAGAATTCAATACAATCCCAAGAAGAATAAAAATGTATGTGGAACAATGTCTATAAGCCCAAACACATGAGATCAAGGGTGTGGGGAGTCGTCTCCTGCAGCTGAGTGAGTCCCTGAGGTGCTAGCATCCTTGGTCCTGGGTCAGACTCTACGTGAGGGGAGCCGGGAGTATGTGATCATCCCTCTAACGTAAGTACCATCAGGGCGAGTATGGCTCGTGCTCTGATGCTCCAAAATCTGGCTCACACTCCCGACCAGCCAACCTAAATCCCTCCTGACTGCATCAAGGTCGGCCCTCATCCCGTCAACTGCACCCCTCAAGGCTCTCACCTCCCCCTCAACTCTCTCTACTCTCTGACCCACAGAACGTGCAACTGGTGGTGGTGGGGGTACCTGTGGCTCCTCCTATGCTGGAGCAGCAGCTGGAGCTCCCTGGGGATCTCCCTGCTCCGCCTCTACCTCTGCTGGTCTCACGGGGCCCAATGCCACCCAATAGCATCCCCCCATGATCATCTCACAAATCCCCAACCTGACCAAATAATCCTGCCCAATAACTGGCAAACTGGTCACCTCAACCTCTAAGCCGGCAGGGATCTCATCGCCAATCACACCAAAATGTCAGGCCAGTCTAGATACAAAATGCCCCCCAGTCATCTGGCTTCTCCTATCTCTCCCTCAAGCACCCCTATGAAGGAAATGCGCCAAAAAGTGAGGGATGTTCACCACCAATCCCTCATCCATGCTCCTGAGAAGGAAGAGATCAAGAGTGGTCACCTTCTCAGGTGACTGACCTCTCCCAGCAATGGTCAATGCTATCATCCTGTGGCACAATCTCCTCATAGGCTCCCTGATGAGTGTGTAGGATGGGGTGGCAGTGGTGGAATCGCCCCCAGAGGATATCCTCTCCCAGAAATCACCAAGCAACATCCTATCTGGCACTGCCCGTAAACTCTCAGCCCAGTATCTGGCAAACCCAGCAGATCCAATCTCCGCCTCAGTGTGTAATCCCATGGCCAAAATAAACTGTCGCATCGACATCTGCCTGTGCACCCCACCTAACCTGAAAACCAGAGTGTCAGCTGTATCAATCTCCATATCAGTCTCCCTGTAATGAATCGTGCTAAAGAACTCAAGCATGAGGTCCCTAATCAGAGGCTCATCAATCCCGAACAACCTCTCCCATGCATAAGACCGAAACACAACATCATCATCATCATCATTCCTCACTACCATCTCCAACCTATCATGAAGACCACCAGCTGCATTCCCTCCGTCAATCAACCCAACACCCTCAAAGTCTAAAACCGGAACTCTAAAGATTTTCCTAAAGAAAATCGTCCTAAGTCTCTGCACATAATCAGCCTCGGTGTCCGGTGTAAGTCCCATGGTCTCGAAACGGAGCCACATATGCCTGTGTCCAACAGCTGGTAATTCCATCTGAAATAAATTTTAAGGTTAGAAAATAGTTCTGAAATAAGGTTGATACGGCGCATCTGATAAACCAATGCGGCGTATCTAGGTTGCATAAAAGAGATGCTGAGCACGCAATGGAATACGGCGTATGGATGATGCGTCGTATCTAAATTACGTAATACGCCGCAACAATAGTGGAAATATTTAAATTAAAAATAGGATGTTATGCCGTATCATGTAACTTAGATGCGCCGCATCTAGTAATGCATCAGTATAAAAGAAAGGGGGTCAGGCACGTTTTCCAAGAATCCGGTCCCGTGACGTAAACTCCCACTTAACATCACGGTTCCATTTTACCCATATATCAATATCTAAAATTTCCTATAACCACAACATCTCATATTCCCTCCAAAGATCAAAATAAACCTCTCGAACCCTAATTTTTTTATTCAAATTAATTCGGTTCCAAATTCAATGATCAATTCAAAAATTAACATGGGGGAAATCATCTAGTCCAAGTTCTAATAAAAGCCCCTGAACTTCCCATCAAAATCGATATATAGCACAAACCCTAATTTTAAAATTTAAACAAAATTAAATAGGTTTATTACCTTATATGACGATTAGGATTAGTCAAGAATTCGGATTTAGAAGGTTCGATTCAAGAAAAGAACTCAGATTAAAGGGGTTTGATTCGGTTGAGTGGTGCGTTTTTTACTGTGTGCGAATTTGGGTAAAAAGTGGAAATCCGGCTCATCTCTTTCATATTTATAGGGTAGATACGATGCGCCGTATCGCATAATTGTCATGCGCCGTATTTATCTAAATTCGTTGACTGGTCAATAAGTTTTAATTAGTCAGAGATACGGCGCTTAGAATACTAAGATCCGCCGTATTGTTGTGCCAGTGAACTAAATTTAAATAAAGAACGTACCTTGGCCTCCGCAACGCGTTTCCTTATACATCAAATTTGGGGTAAAACGGTATACCATATGATATAAATAAATTCAAGATAAGAACAATAAGCATATCCGTTTTATTAATGATTATAATCTTCTTGTTTAGTGGATAATGATTTACTCCAAGGTTAGGAGCAAATATCGTTTTAAGCTTACAAAATTGAGATTATAATTTGGGAGAGGTTTCGTAGAGAGCTCTCCTTAAGGCTAGGTGAATTATTGTAGAGGATACCTGGAATTCTATTTCAAGAATTTAAGATACTCAATGTTACCAGTACTGAATTCTCCTCCACTCTTGTCGTCTTATTACAGCCTTTCAGTCATCGAAGGTTTGATCACTCCAGCTAGCATCTCTTGGTTAGGTTCAGAATGTAATCTTCAATAGTGATGCTTAAGCCATCATTTATCCTGAAAATAAACCAACTTGTGCACGAGAGTAGTGGAACGATCAAAGTGAATATCAAAAATCAACTATATTTATTGAATTAGATGCGTCGTATTAACAAAAGCTAATGCGCCGTATTTTTGTTACGTTTCAAAATACAAGATTTTTGATTTAGTAGATGCGCCGCATCGATAAATATCGATGCGTCGCTTTTGTTTAATAATTCGAAAAACTATTTTTAATTTAAATAGAAAATACGCTGTATCTGTTAAAACAGATGCGTCGTATGGCGTTAGGGTTTAGAAAAATTTCTTATTAAAAACAGAATACGCCGTATCTTGGGGAAAGATGCGTCGTACTCGAATTTATTAAACGCGTTGTATTTTATAAAAATTAAACGCAATACGCCGTATCTATGAAAACAGATGCGCCGTATCGTTTGTATTAGCACAATACAAAGATAGCAGAATGCAGAAAAATACAGAAAAGAAAAACAAAAATAAAATCAAACAAAAAGAAACAAAAATTACAGAAAATAAAAACACACAAAAACAGAAAATATGCAAATTATACAATGAATGCAATCTATCTAATATATAACAGGGTTAGTGGTTAGAATCTTAAAAAAAAACTAAAAAGAAAAACCAAATTAAAATACTAATCAAATTAACAGATAATAACAATTCACTCCCCGGCAGCGGCGCCAAAAACTTGATGCGCGTGATGTGTCGTTGCGGTTTAGCAGTATTAATGCCTACTCAAGTTTTAAATTTATATTTAGCCGACTTATCAATAACACACACACTTAACGAGCAGTGTACCCGGTCAGTATGAATATAATGGTAAGTAGAGTGTCGATCACTAAGAGTGGAACGTATTATCTAGTTATTCTAATCAGTATTTTAATATCCTAAGTTAGCTATACAATCTAATCTAACGCAAGGGGGTTCAGCCTGAGAGACTGGCACAGTTTGGTTATAATTAAGTAGAAAACTAAACTAATGAGCACGAATCAGCGATTAGCACATACGTACACAGATAGATACTTGAGACAATAAGAAGACCTGTCCTGATAATTAAGTAGCTTGTCACTTGTTTTATTGCTAGTTTTATATGAAGTGTATATAATTAAACCTTTCTCGTTGGCTCTAATCTTATCGGCGAGTAAACCCTTAATGATTACTTATGTCTATCCTATTTATTCAAGAGACGCTAAAACAAATAGGCGAGGAAGGGGCATGGCGACCCAAGCAAGACTCAGCTAGACACAGAAGTTATCAATGCACTAATAAAAGTCACCAAAGACATCAACATATAAACTTTAATTAATGGGAAAGCAATATTAAGGGGAGTGCATGATTTTCCGTAGTCACATGACACAAGCCCATCAATCCTGATGAATTAAAGTGTACTAATACAATAAAACAAAACTACTTAATGAATTGAATACATACAGGACCTTCTTACAGCTCTTGTATCTTCGTTTAGGGTGTGTCTTGTGCTGCTTGGTCGTCTGAATTCGGCTCTAGGGTTCTTCTGTCTTCGACTAAAAACTAAGCTCTCGAAATTCGTCTGGCCTTGGGGTATTTATAGTTTCTGCCTGAGGGATCGATGCGGCGCATCTAGTTGATAGATGCGGCGCATTGACTTAACTTCGCGTGGGGTCCAAGATTAATATATTCAGGAATATTCGTACACCGTCTTCAGATGCGGCGTATCTTGATCTCTGTATGCGGCGCATTTACTTGGATTGTAACTTGTGAAATCTTGATAGTGATACGCGGTATGTTAGAAGTATATTGCGGCGTATCTGGAGTAGAACGAGCTTGATCTTCTGGATTTCAGTAGGCTTTTGACATCTTGCTTGTTTTGCTCCATAATTAGTCCAAAATCGCCAAGTTTCACATAATGCTTGTTTTTACCTGAGAATTACTAAAGTAAACATTAATGTATCGATTCTCATAGAAATATAATAAAACAAGTTAAATAAATAGGATAAATGATGATAATAAAATGTACTTATTTGAGTTCATCAGATTAACAGGGGATTTTGGCGGGATAAGAGTTTTAGGGGATGATGAACAGGGATTAGGGATTTTGACTATTTATTTGGGGATTTGACTTCATTGACCCGTATTTTGTTATAAACGGGATGGGTTTTGACCCATGTTTGACTGGGTGTTGTTAACTAAGGGAAGATGGGCTGGGCTTTTAGTTTAAGTTGGCTGGTGGGTTTAATTGGGTACTGGGTTGGTTTTGAAATAAATCCGGTTTGTAGTTATAAGTAGGATTTAATTTTAGGGACCAAAGGTGTAAACTAGGAAAGTTCAGGGACTATTTCTGCCAAACCTTCAAAGTTAAATTAGGGACCAATGTTGTCAAGCTGAAATAATCCAAGGGCACTTTGGGATTTTTGAGCAATATCTCGAACCAAACTCGTGAATTTCTTCCCGGGTCCCGGCTTTTTAATCCTCTTCACAAATCCCGTGCTCGGTTTGTCTTTTTATCTCGATATTTGTCCATTTTTATAATATCCATCCCTGCACAATCATAAACACAAAAACACGAGATATTTGGCATAATTGGTTAGTTTTTGGTCTATTTGGGTCCGGTTTGGTCAAATAAAGGTATGTGTTTAAGCACATACCAAAATTCCCCCAGACTAAGATATTGCTGTGTCCTCACGCAATGTTATAAAAACACGTTTTCAAAACCAAAAATTTCCAATCTCTTTTTACTAACTTTGAGAAGTAGCAAAATTTTCAAAAGAGATTAAGAAATCTTAAGTTCTAAAAACTCCCCGATTTTCCTTTTATTCTATTTTTGTATTTTTCTCATAATCATGTGACGGCTTTGTTGACAATCATTATTTTTCAATAACTTTTAGGGTCATCGAGCAGGAAACACGACTCATAAAGAAGTGACCATACGGATAAAATTCGTCGTTCCTGATTTTTCACGAGTCCCCAAACTAAGCTTAAAAACGAAATCATTGTCTGTTTACAAGTTAGATGCCAACACTACCCATGAAAGTTACTTGTGTAATTACCTCTTGCCCCCATTTTTCCTAATTTCCTCTATTTATTTTATTTTCGGTGAGAAATGAATTTCTTCATATTTTCTCATTTCGATATGTTTATGCCGATAAAGATACTAAATTAAGACGCTAAGTAGTTTTCAATCTTCTCTCGAGAACCGTTGCTTTGAAAATGAGGTCCACATCAAGGTTTTTATTTATATTTTTGACTTTTGCATTGTCTCTATTTTTCAACATTTCATTTTTTTCATATATATATATATATATATAATATATATATATATATATATATATATATATATATATATATATATATTATATATATATATATATATATATATATATTTTTTTTGCATTAATACTTTTTCTTGCGTACCCTAAACGACGGAGCTTCACGGGGAAATTCCAAGACCTTACACCTTTCGGAATAAAGGATCCAAAGGCCGTTACAACGGAGAGTTCCAAGACCTTCACGCCTTTCAGAATTAAGGGTCCAAGGGCCGGTGCAAGAGGGTAGCCAAGACCTAAACGCCTTTTGGTAATAAGGATCCAAGGACCGATCTCGAACCGAAGGTTAGAGCACTTAACTTATTATTATTAAACTTATTTATTTAGGAACCTTGATGTGTACCCAATTTTTAAAGCAAGGATTCTTTTAAGAAGACCAAGAACTAATCATCGGCAAAACCTAACATCTTTAATTATTCTTACAATTATATATGGTGAAACAATTTTGTGGGAACAAAAGGCCACAAGTAACTTCGATGAGCTCTAAAGAGAACCAACTACTCCACGTTTAGCAATCTAACTTCTAAATAAACTCTATCATTTCTCGTTCTTCACAAATTTAAAATCTTAAATAATAAGATCCGCGAATGCTTAGCCTTATAATCAAGCCATGCATATATAAAGTCGATACGGGAACTTGCAAACTCTTGAAAAGAATTCGCATTTTGTAGCTCCTTGTGTAAAAGACTAGCACGAGCTTATAGATTATAAATGGTTAAGGGGACAAGCTAGGGCTCAACACGCCCGGTCAAGTCAGAATTTTATTCCTACCCTCACCAGCGGAAAGTCAACAAAATGTCAAAATTTATTATATTTTTGCAAAAAATTTTAAAATTTTTCTCATTTTTTTGGATTTTTCAATTTTGGAGGAAAAAAACGGGGTTGCATGAGTAAACGGCAAAAATGCAAGGCAAAAATCAAATCGAAAGATTACCCCCCAGACTAAAACGAGACATTGTCCTCAATGTCTTAAAGGTAAGGGTTCTCCTACATAAATCTTAAGGCCGTTTATTAATTATGCCAAAGATAAACGTAAAACGATAAGATTAAGGATATCGGATGAGCAACGAATGATGAAACTCGAGTGGAGAGAAGCAAACCACGAGCACGAGAGTCTTCATCAATCGGGCAAACCTGGACATACACAAACAACAACCACAAAACACAAGATATGGAAGAGGTAGCCCTCCTCACGTCACTTATTAGAAAATAGATAAGAAGATAGAAGGATAAGCATGGGGTGCCTCCCACGAAGCGCTTGTTTTTGATCGAGTCGTATAGCTTAGACTCGCCCCAAATTCATTTGTTCTTGGGGGAGCAAGTGGAAGAGAAAATCTCCATCGGACTTTCATTCAAAATGTTTGGAGAAACATTGAAGTGCTTGAAAGTTCCACTCCGATGAGATACCCACGGTATTTCAATAGTGAAAACTATTGGAAACGATACCGGGGTCAAAGATAGTGTCCTCACTCCCGAAGGGGTGACGGAGAAGAGAAATCACATCAAATTTGATGAAAGGGTGAAAGATCATGATAACAATCATGATTAGGTCATCATCTTCAAAAGGAGACTTCATAATTTTCATATTATGAATCTCATCATTTAAGTTCTTTTGTTCAAGAAATGGCTCGGGTGGGAGGGTCGGGATTAAATTATCAATAAGCAAATTCTCATGATTGAGAATGCCTCCCCCCGGGTCACACAAAACATCTTTGTCTAGATCAAAGTAGAAGTGATCATACTCCGGCGGAGATATGATGTGAGTTAGTTCATCGGAGAACTCCTCATGATCAAGATCAAAGGTAAACGAATCATATTCTGGAAGAGAGAAATCAGCATGAGAAGTGGTACTGCCACTTCTCGTCTCTTCGTGAAATCAAAACTGAATGATTCGTAAGCCGGGAGAGAATACTCGGGATGAGAAGTGGGATTGCCACTAATCTCCTCAAAGTTAAAGCTCTCATACTCTGGTAAAGACTCCTCGAGCTCGGGCTCCAGAGGATCTAATGGCTTGTCAACATAAACATCCATTGGGGGGAGAGAAAGAGATGGTTCATCGGATATCATCTTTTCAATCAAAGGGATATTTCCCCCCAGACTACTTCCTTCATTCTCTGATGAAATTGGATCATCATTGAAGAAAACCTCGAGCTCTTCCATAGTGATATTTCTTCCCTCAATCGGAGGAGAAGGATGGAAAGAGTCGGAAATGATAGGATCTGAAGACAGAGTGGGATTGCCACTCGGAGGTTTTTCTGAAATTTGAAGATCTTCAGGGGCATACTCCTCGTCATCATCGTCATCAACCTTATCGTTAGCACATAAAGCTCTTATATATTGCATCTGCTCCTCAGCTAATAATTCACCCATAGTTCTTGTATCTTCCTGCTTTTCAACGGGTGCGACAGCAACTGGTGAACTACTGCAAAGCTTCTGCTGGACGGGAGTGGCTGCAGCTGACGAACTCTCACAAACTCCCCACGTAGAATGCTCATCATCGTCGTCATCGTAAACAAAAGTTTGACGATATTGGGAGCTTACTCTAGCTGCTTGTTCTTCAGCTAGAAGTTCTCCATAAGTTTTCTGACGAGGTTCTTCATGGGGAAGTCTTTTACTAAGAAATTCCTTAAGATCATTTAGTGCATTTTGAAAATCACGGAGAATTTCTGGATTGATTGGCTGAGGTGGTGTTTGAATCGTTTCATACTGTGGAGGTTGGTCATGATAAAAATAATCATAATTGTTACAAGGACCACGCTCATAGACAAGCGGATTCCTCGTTTGACAATCAGAGTTATAGTGAGGACCACCACAGTACTCACAACAATATGATTGTTGTGACTGATTCGGTGAATTATGTGGATAATGGTCATATCCGAAGTTTTGATTACATGGAACTTGCTTATAGACAAACATGTTCCATGTTTGACAATCAAAACCCGGGTGAGGACTACCTCCACAAGACTCACAAGAGTATGTCTCCATCTGGTGTTGTGGGGGCTGGTTGAAAAATTCGGTTGTTTCATGGTAGGAATAAGGATTTTGGTCATAGACAAACCCGTTTCCCGATTCCACCATGCTACAACCGGGACAATTCCCGCCATTTGGAGGACCCCCACACCATTCACAAGAATAATGATAAGATGAAGACATAAAGAAGAAGAATTAAACGAATAGAGGGTGAGAGATAAAGAATTAAACGGATAAGAGGAATAAGAAGAATATTTTTGGGTTTTTAAAATTTTGAAACATTTTAAAAGATAAAGGAAAATAATTTTTGAAAAGAAAATCTTTTTGGGTTTTCAAGGTTTTTCATTTTTTTTGGATTTTTTGATAAAAAATATTCACAAGATATATACGAAACTTCACGAGGAAGGATCTTCAAGTCACTAATCGTCAAACCGTAACGATATTGTCGCAACACACCTCCCCGGCAGCGGCGCCAAAAACTGATTGCTTAATTTTGGTCAAACGGTTCACAAGTCAAACCTCTCACGAAGAAAAGTCAACTTGAAACCATTAACGCAAAAACAATCAAGTTGTAATAAACCGGATAAGCGGATACCCGGGTCGAAGTCCCAACGAGGCGTGAAATTGAGGATATCGTTTGGGGTTCGTTATTAAAGTGCTTGAAACACGATTAAGGTTTTGATTTCTAAATCTAGGAAAGTAAACAAGTAACGCAATTAAAACAAAAATAAAAACGCGAACTAAAATATAAAAACGAGCCTAAATGTAAAAATCTTTTAAAACTAATCCTACGGGTACCAAAATAATTTTCCTACGTCCTAAATGACAAAAGAAAATTTTGAAAAAAAAGAATTACATTTTTTTTACTTTTTAATAATTAAATATGAATTAAATACGAATTAAAAGAAAATAAATGATTAAAAATAGAAAAACTTAAAAGAAAATTATGAAACTTTTTCTAAAATTATTATGATAAAACAGAATCCTAAGAAAAATAAGAAGACGAATTTAACTTTTCTGAAAAAGCTAAAAATAAGCAAAACGATTTGATAAGCTAAATGGGGAATTAAGGGTTAAAAAATAAATGATGCAAGAAAAACAATGAGCATAACTTAGAGCATATGGTAAGTGTGAGTGTGGGTGAGTCAGGTTGCCTGGGTTCGAGTCCCAGGTTTTGCACCTTTTTGTTTTCTTATTTTTTTTTTATTTTTCTTTTTGGAAAACTATTAAGAACTAACTTGTAAAAACTTTTCGAAAACAAAAGATTTTTTAAATCATTCAATAAACTCAGAAAGACTGAGCTTATCAAATCAGTAGGAAAGAAAATTGAAAAGAAAATGAAATAAGTAGGCAAAAGAATGAGCTAAAGGTAAACTAAAAGCTATTTCAAATAAGCTAATGAAACTAAATGCTATCCTATTAAACTGATCCAAGTGAAATTAACATACTAGAAATAATAAATAAGCACTGATGAAAACTGGATAAGCAAAATCCAAAAAGAAAAAACTGATGCAGACTAACAAAAGGGCTATGAGGGTGATTTCAAGCCATTAAAAAGCAGTTAAACAAAATTCCTAAAAATCTAAGAAAAATGGAATAAGAAGATGAGCAAGCCAACTATATTATCACCAATTTTCAGTTAATAACAACTTATATCTAATGAATTAAAATTCAAACAAAACTGCTGGAAATTGAAATTTTCAAAAGTGCATACTTCACAAACTACTAAGGGCTGGGCAAACTAAACTAAAAGCTAGCAAAGTTGATCCTAATCAATCGAAAAGCAACTAGAAACAAGCATTTAACAACATTAAAAAGGAAAATAAGTAGATTTCATAAGCAAATAAGCAGTTTGACCAAGTTTGACCAAGTGACTAAAAGAGATAATTGAACTTTCATTAACCAAATTGTAAATTACAAGACTGAAAATAATGCCTAAATCTAATCCTAATGACAGAAATTAAATAACAATAAGTAAAAATTGGTCTAAACTTTTCTAATACATGAAAAGTGGGACAAAAATTGTGCTTTGAGGAAAGCCTCCTATTTATAGCCACTGAGGTAGGGTTTTGTGCTGCTGTGTTTCTTTTGTGAGTGGAATCCCAGTTGCTTCTTGTGTTTCTTTATTGGCCCTTGGATATTTGCTTGCTCCCCACTTCCTTGAATTACAGCCGTAGATTAAGCTTTTGTCCCATGGATTGATGAGGTGGAGGGGGGGGGGGACCAAAGACAACCCCATGTGGGTTTTTTAGACGAAGGTGGAGGGTGAAAGTGATGGGGAGGGATTAACAGGGGATTTTGGCGGGATAAGAGTTTTAGGGGATGATGAACAGGGATTAGGGATTTTGACTATTTATTTGGGGATTTGACTTCATTGACCCGTATTTAGTTATAAACGGGATGGGTTTTGACCCATGTTTGACCGGGTATTGTTAACTAAGGGAAGATGGGTTGGGTTTTTAGTTTAAGTGGGCTGGTGGGTTTAATTGGGTAGTGGGTTGGTTTTGAAATAAATCCGGTTTGTAGTTATAAGTAGGATTTAATTTTAGGGACCAAAGGTGTAAACTAGGAAAGTTCAGGGACTATTTCTGCCAAACCTTCAAAGTTAAATTAGGGACCAATGTTGTCAAGCTGAAATAATCCAAGGGCACTTTGGGATTTTTGAGCAATATCTCGAACCAAACTCGTGAATTTCTTCCCGGGTCCCGGCTTTTTAATCCTCTTCACAAATCCCGTGCTCGGTTTGTCTTTTTATCTCGATATTTGTCCATTTTTATAATATCCATCCCTGCACAATCATAAACACAAAAACACGAGATATTTGGCATAATTGGTTAGTTTTTGGTCTATTTGGGTCCGGTTTTGGTCAAATAAAGGTATGTGTTTAAGCACATACCAATTTAAAAGAATGATTTCTAAACAGCTCCCATGGCTTATTTTTTTGTAAATATGTCAACCCATATGGGGTCTAATAATCTGACTTTTTGATCCTATGGCCATTTGTTATGCATACATTAATTGTTTACTTGTTCGGTACCCGTAAAATGGCCTAAAAACGCATTTTTTGATAGATTTGTAACCCGATTTCAAATCAGCCCATGAGGCTTAATTTTCTATGGAAAAATGATGTTAATAAGGTCCTAATATCAGTGGGTTTTGAGTCTATGGCCATTTAACACACGTACCATTCGGGGTTTTAATTCTTGTTAATTAATTTCTTCGATTCGTTGGCTAACAATTTAATTTTTGTTATTTATTTTGTTGTCCATAGCAAATACATGCATGTTTTTCCATGGAGTTAGCCAACACCTTGTAATGATCATAATTTTAATGTATTGTTATGTGTATATGCAAAGCCGATGAAAACCTAGACCACTTATGCATTGTGATGTTGTGATTGTTGGTTGTTTTGTTTGTTTTTGGGGCTTGCCATTGTTTCGGCACTTTTGTAATGTATTTCATTTTGGTTTTGCCATTGTTTGGGCATTTTTACAGTAGATATAAAGTAGATTAGATGTACTTTACTTTATATATCTTGTAACCATAAGCTTGGAAGCAAATGGCAAAAGAATGAAGAGTTTTAGACCAAAAGTAGCTGCTGGACACCTGATGGGAAAATGAGATTTCCAGGAGATTGGTAAGGTAATTTTGGCTAAATTTTTTTGTGCAGGTCCACAAGACATAGGCCTACAACTTTGTCAACTGGGCCGAATCATGAGGATGTCATCTTCTAGGAGATTTGGGCCTCGCAAGACAGAAAAACTGGGTTGACAGAATCATGTTTTCATGTGCATTATGGGCCTTTACTTGCCCATGATTGTCTTGGGGCAAGTGGGAGCCCTCCGTGTGGTTATGCTATATGTCCCTAGTTGACTCTTGGTTCTTGTGATGGCTCACAAGACCAAGCATAGGATTTTCATCGGTTGAGGCTTTGCATATTGTGGTTGTATGTTTGTTTGGTTGTTTTATGTATGTTGTGACTACATGTAAAACGGAAATTGTTTTCTTAAAACTTGAAACGAAACATAAACCATTTTGAACTAAGTTTTATGATTTAGTTTAACTAAGTTTAAATATGATTTGAAACTTAAAAATCATTGTTTTCTAAATAACACTTAAACTAGTTAAGGTTGTTTATTTATTTATTTATTGTATTGTCCAAACTTAATTATAATCCACTTAGGATTTATATTAGTCTTGAAAATGGACAACTTGACACACATAAATTAAAACAATGATTAGACTTAAGTTAAGAAAAGTTTTTAACTTGTGCTACGAAGAATGAATGCATGCTTCTTTCGTACACGTTTTTGATCCACATCAAAACACTTTACCCGTCAAAATTTAAGTCATGCCGTCCAATTATGAAAACACTTGCAATTACCTTTTGGCTATGGTCAGACCTAGGCTGAATTGTAACCCAGGGTGACTATTCTCTAAGCGGTCAGACCCTGATATATTCTCACACATTTTCAAATTGGATGACTTAATCGAGTTAAGCGGTCGGACCCTGACCCGAGGCAAAGATGGGACTAAACATGCCTACATGACACTAGTTGTTTGACACTAGATGCCATGAGTCCCATAAGGATCTAAGAGTTGTACATGTAATACAATTGGTGATCGTCGCCTACCAATTGAATCTACTATTGCTAGTAGATCAACTAATGTGATAGTAGAAGCACAATGTGGATCTTAGCCTTTTCGAAAATTAATTGTTTTAAATTCTAAACATGGGGTAGTTAATTTATAAAAGGATAATTATCGAAAATACTAAAAATGAACTTTGTAAATTCAATTAATGAATTAATGCAACACAACTGTAAACGAAAGTTTGTTCTTTTCTTGTTAAAAGTACGAACTGAGTCGCTCTTTCCTTGTAAGAAAGAGATTTGTTCCTATCCTTTTTCTTTATGAGGAAAAGCCATAATAGGAATATTTGAATTTCCCTAATTCTAATAAAACTCTAAGAACACCTACTCTAGAAATCGTGATGTCTTGTAAAAATCAAAACGGTTAAGTATGGTTACACATTTTATTCTTCCAAGATTGTTTCATAACCCTAGTTTCGGTTTTGAAACCTTGAAGAAATATAAGATATTTGGATAACTAGAGAACACGTTTTCTATAGCTACCCAACTAAAATGATTTTATATAATTAGAAGACGGAAATATCAATAAAACTACAAAGTGGTAAAGGCAATTACTAGCATGATTACCTAGCAGTTTGCCTTAACACAATAAACATACTAAGGTCCTACATACCCTTGTGGTAGAGTAGACCAATTATAGAGGAAAAGCATGCCTATTTTCAAGTTAAAATAGCAATGATGGCTGGCCCATCATCTATATGTTAGAACTTGATGCACTTCCTTGAATACCTAAGTACATGTTTACTAGTCAAAGTGACTCACATTAGCAATAATGTGTAGATATTCAAAGAAAGATGGAAAGTATCCAATCGTCACTCACTCTCCACTGGTGAAGTAACACTTTTAAATGTTTCTAATCCAGTGGAAGCTATGTGATTATATTACTGGTGACGAAACACATGTAATGTTGTCTAATCCAGTGGGAGCTGTAAGCTTTATTACCTTGCAAGTTGCCCATCTTATTTCCAGATTGTCTTGAAATAATACATTACTTTCCACAAGTTAAGCATCATAGTTTATGTAAGAACCATTGCATAGATTTTATAAGATAACTTGCCGCGTTCCTGATGTTGCTTCCTGAAATGTTATCTATAAAATTGTTATGCATGATTCATTATTAAAATGATAAAGTTCTACATATCTATATTTTGATTTTGACTAAAAATCATATGTTATCTTAGACATTGTCATATTGCTCTCATGATGTTGTGCCATGCACAAGTGGGAGAAATCTTGAAATCTTAATTGTGTGCAAGGTACAACATATAACAATATGACTAATAGTTTTTCTTGACTGAAAGGTAAGAAACTAAGATTCTACTAGGACTTTTACACATAAAATGTAGGTTGCCCTAATTAGAAAAAATATCAAGATAACATGAAAAGCTACTTCAACATATTCACTGAATTGTTTAGTAAGTATGATTATGTTTTCTTGTAAAGCCATAATCATGAAGTATGAAATTAACTTGAATCTACTGTTGAGGCCAAGTGTCGGCGCTCGTAATTACTTTAGTTGAATATGTTTAGGTCTCTTGTAAAGACACAAACATAATTTCCGTTAATTGTTGAAAGACTTATAACGTAAAGTAAGACGTTGATTTGTTATGTCTTCTTGTTAAGACATGTACACTTACGACGTATAATATTAAATGTTTATGTTTTCTAGTCAAAACATGCACATGATGTAAAGTATGCAGTATGCTAAAATTACTATTGATGCCATCTGGTTTGACTTGGTTGGTAGATATGTAAGCCCAAAAGTATAAGTTCATCTAATGAGTTGTGTGATAGTCTCACAACATCAGTCCTCATGGAATACCACAACTTTATGGTATGTCCATCATGGAAAATCAAACACTATTGATATTGTTTGATCTTTGATGACTTAAACTGTTTTACCTCCAAAGCTATCAAGGTTAGAAATTGGGTGTGCCATGTGTACACTCAATATGATTCAAACCCAGAAGGAATTTAAGACACCATTGTATTATGGCATGGGATGAATCTCATTATGTCTTAATTGAAGTTCTGAATTTGTTAACTACTTAAGAGTAAGTAATTAACAAACTAGAGTCAAGAACTAACGGTGTATTTTGGATGTCCCACTTGAAAACAATTTATTGTTACTCAAGATGCTGAGTATCTAGAGATTAGTCTCTACATACAAAAGCAAGTGGGAGTACCTTTAGACCTTGAAGTTATTCAAGAACTAAATACACAACCTTCTGAGTACACTTGCTAATGTCATACTATGGTTGAACATGCATATGTTAAACCATAGATTGATATCTCTCATTCATAAATCCGCAAGGATACCTCTTGCACCTGAATGATATATTTTTTTTATATCAATGCTGAGGGACATAAGTTAGAGGATCATGGTGAACCTGCTAACTACTGAGATGCATTATCAGATTTTGTATCTGATGAGTAGCTCAAAACTATGAATGTTAAGATGCAGCCCTTGAAAGACAATCACTCATGGAGCTTGATTGATCTCTTACCAATCAGTTAGACTGTGAGGTTAAGAATGAGTTTCTTGATAAGAAGACTCAAAAGGGAAAACTTGTACACACATTTAATGCACGACTAGTAAAAGGAGTTTACTCGTACTCAAGAAATTGACTATGACTAAATCTTTCTACCTAGAAACATTAAATGTATAAAGATGATTAATAGTCATACCTGTTTTCATGTAAATGAAATATGACAATAGGATATCAAAACACTTTTCTTGTTGATTACCTTTGCGAGGACGATGAGTAATCAAAAGGGTTTATGAATCCATATAATCTTTATTATGTATACAAGATAAAATAATCCATGTGTGGATTAGATCATGCATCTAGGAGCAAAGATCTTGAGTTAATTATAAAATCATTAATTTGATTTTGATTAATAAGATTACTCCTAAGTACGCTAAGAGCAAGTTGGAGCACTGTATTTATTTTCTTAAATCTCATATGTCATTAACATATTAGAAACAATATTCCATCTAAGCTAGACTTTAATCCTTAGCTTGGAATGAAGTTTCTCTTGAGGGATTTATAAAATAAGACATACAACCTTGTTATGTATATGTTTATTAGAATAAACATAAGCGGTTATTAAGTCTAAACATAATATGACACGTTATTGAGGGGAATCTCAATGATTAATCTCACTTGATGAGATTGAACACATGAGTGAAAATCTTAAGTTCAACTAAAGGATTCATCATGTAAGTCATATTACGCATTGGACTATGTATATATCATTTGCATGAATGCAAGATGATTTGATAACAACAAATATCTAAGTGAAAGTCATTAAATAATTGTTAAAAGAACATTATAATGGACCTACAAAGGACCAAAGATATGTTCAAACGTTTACGAATATTTGAGGAACTCTGTTTTGTTTGCATACGCTGATGCTTATTTAACTGAGATGATACTCAACCCTAGTCGTGGTAGGATGTCATCATGAACGATGACATTGCTAACTAGATGTGCTCGACTGAGAGCACTAGTGCGTTATACATTAAAAGAATAAGAATACTTTATAGTTTGAGAAACTGTACAGATGACTGTCTAATGTAGGTGTTTTGCTGGCTTCAAACACCATATGGAATGTATTGTTGCAACACTCGTCTTGTACTTGAATGCACACATACAAAGGACAATCATCATTCAAACCTTTCATGAGTTTTGAAATAAGTATTCTCAAAGTTTACTCGGATGACTACTTGTTGTCTTGTACAACATAATTTGATCATGGTGGGAACATCGGATTCCTACCTATGAGTAGTCTTATGCATATCTGTTTTTAGTATTTGGATAATGGAACTGTAAGCAGTCGTATTATACAATGAATTGATATACCTGGTATGATCGTCTTCATTTATACTACTGTGTTCTATATTTGCATGTTTAATCCATGAATAATTTATTTATTCTAAAATTATCCAATGTCGGTTGACGATACGGGAGTATCATCAAATTAAGGCAAATGTGAGCGTGTTGGTGATTTATTTGCCACACTCACATGTTGTTCATTATGATGAACATTGGATTGTCCCAACCTACGAGTATTCACTACATGGATCGTCGTCAATAGTGAATCTCGCAAGAGGTTATGTCTCTTATCCTTAGACTTGAGATGCAAGCAGGTCTTGCATGTGTGGAATTTCATTCCTTGATATGGTTAAACGCTGTCCTGAATAAGGTAGTTATAAAAGCCATTATCAGGAGTGATATGAAGCATGTGAATGACACGTGTAGTCAAAACAGGATTTGTTCCTCCACATGTTATGGAGTTAGATACTATTGGGCCCCTCGATGAATTGGACAGATGTTTGTATGGTCGTACCCAAATGAGATTAAGATGAATCTTAATCAAATTGGTAATCTTGTTCAATATCTATATCGAGAAACATAATGGTTGAAATATTAGAATGACATTTGATCCATGTCTAATGTTCAACACGGTATCTGTAACAAAAGAATAGCTGACATATAAACCATCTAAAATGAGACGTTTAAGAAACTAACCTCACATATTTCTAGGGGCATTGGCGTGTTGCTAGACGCTAACCTTTGCTTGTATAATTACCTGATTATTATGACGTCGCAAGTGGGAGCTGTTGGAGTATGCTCGTGTCATAATTAATAATTATATGGCTAGACATATGTGAGCCTATGGGGTCACACACTTATACACAAGGACATCATTTTATAGATTGTAATTATCGTATTTACAATATATAAACGACTACGTAACTCGGGATCTATAACGGGCCATTAAATACTAAGTTAGACTTAGCGTTTTTTGGAGTGGACCAACAATGGGAAAGCCCATTGTGAGCCCATATAGTGGCCGGCCTAAAGGTGAGGTCTAGAGGGGATCATGGAGCTTGTTCAAGGGGCTAAGTGTAAGTAGCTTAATGATAAGATCAAAGGAATTTAATCATATCATTAACACTTATGACTTTCAACTAACTGAGAGAAATTATCTCCCCCTCCTCCTCTCTCTTCTCACGGCAAACACAAACCCTCTTAGGGTTTTGTGTTTTCTTGATCCCTTCTTTGCTCATTCTATTGTAGATGTATCAAGGATCATGGTTACGAGGTCAAGACTAGTATCGGGTGGTGATCGATGACGTGTAGTGTGGATTATTCATAGAGGTGATCTCCTTTGGTCACTTGTGGTTCTTATTCCATTCGATTCATAGGGATTGGTGGTGACTCCCGGATCACGCTACAAGGTATAACTTGTTTGTTTAATTAATTGATTGATCATATGGCTATATGGATCCTTGTTGGTGATGTATTCCGCTGCGTTTATTTATTTGATATGTTATTTTATATTTACATCACCTATAATAACTTCAATAACATCAAGAACATACATACTTACTTGTGGAGGATCATAGCTAGGAGATACCATAATCATGGAGCCTTCATCTTCTTCATCTTAAGTCATTATCTAGTTTTTCCCTCCCTTTCTCCTCTCACTAGAACCGGACTACAACTCTATCTAAAATGATGGAGAAAAGTCTAGAATAAACTAGTTATAACTAGGGGTGTCTGTAGGGTCGGGTTGACCCGACCCGAACCCGAACCCGATCGGGTCGGGTCTAATCGGGTCAAAAAATCTAGTCGGGTTGTTTTGACCCGAACCCGATAACCCGATAGTGTTATCGGGTCGGGTTCGGGTTAAATAAAAAATCTTATCGGGTTATCGGGTCAACCCGATAAGACCCGACAATGCTTTTTTATATAGTTTACAATATTTAATTTTGATATGATTAGAGATGAAAATGGTGATTATTTGGTGATTGATATTAATTATTTTACTGGTTATGAGAAGTTGCATACACATTGATACAATTCAGTTGGATAACTGATTCAATGTGCATGTCTCTCAGTTATCCAACTTGCACATTAAGAGCAAAATGATTATATTGTGCATGTCTCTCAGTTATCCAAATATGCAATTACACAGTTTTGTTTTGAAAGAGCTTCTGTTATCTTTTGCACAACTTCAAGTTCCTACAAGTTGCATGCTGTCAATATGGAGCCTTTGGATATATTAGTCATAGACGAGCCTTTGGATATATTAGTCATATAATTGACTCAACTTAAGCTCATGAAGAATGCACTTATACATATTTCGTTTGACAAGATAGTCGCGAGTTTTAGATAAACTAAAAAGTTTCATATTGAAAGTCTTTTAGCTATTTCAGACTAAAGTAGCAATTGTCTACGTTCTAGTCGTTTGTTTACAATGTATAGTTTTCAATTCTTTGGATCAAGCAGAAACACATGCATATTTGGTTAGTATTTTGCTACAACGCATGTCATATACTGATATGTATATTATGCACTTAAGTATGACAAAAGAAACCCACAAATTACCATGCTAAATCTAGACATGCAGTAATACACCAGTATCTTGTTACAATCCTTTATGATCGAGTGTGTTTAATAATGTATTAAATTGTACCAAAAAAAAACTAAGCATTTGGACCAAGATCACATGTATGCTGGTTATTAGATATGCCGAATCATATAATATTATTAGTATCATGTTTAATGCAAGTATTACAATAGTGCACAACAACACAGTGGTGACTGGCGACATTTACAATCGGGTCACCCGATAACCCGAATCACCCGACCCGACATAACCCGACCCGACTACGACCCGAACCCGATAACCCGAATCCTTATCGGGTCGGGTGTCGGGTGGAGTTTTAAAAAAATCCAAACCCGACTCAACCCGACCCGACAGACCCGATAACCCGACCCGATAACACCCCTAGTTATAACTAGTTAGGTGGCATCTTTGGGCTAATGGCAAGAATGGCCCCTCAAGTCCATTTCCTTCTATTTTAGCCACAACTAACTTTATAACATAATTGACTTATGACAACATAAGTCCCTTAAGTCTATTCCCTTTCTATTCTTGCCACATAATACTTTCATAATCTTATAATACATGCTTTGACTATCATATTGACTATCGGGTTTGACCATTGCGCAACAAATGTTGACTGGCCAATCACATAAGGCCTTTAGTCCACTTTCATCTAGGGTGGGGTCCCAACACCCGGGAAACGGGTGTAACAATTATGTCTACTAAGTATTTAGTTTTGAAAACAACATGGTTTCTAATTACTTGTCTAGTGAAAACTAATTTTATTTGACGCCGAAAACTGTTTTACAATTTGAGACAGAAAACTGCCTTTATTTGGCGTTTTCAGGCCGAGTTTATTTATTGTGGACGTATAACATCATTCCGGACAACTTTCGTGTTTTAACTTTTTGATGAATCGGACCAGAACTGCCTCGAAAAAATCTCAGATTCATGTAGTAAGCTATTTTGATAGTTTCTAGTTTTTTCGATTTCGTTAACTTCTTTTGATCATAACTTTTGACTCGTGTACTCTTTTTCGATGATTCAAATTGCTACGTTTTACTTGTATAACCCTCTTTAACATTAGGTAGTTGCACAAGGTCATGACTATTCTATTTTGGTCGTTTTTCATAGCATAAGTCACTAGTTTACTTGTTTACTTATATAAGTTAACATATAGGTCTTTTAACTTGTTTTAAAGGTTTGTACATCATATGATCAATATAACTAGACATATATAGAATAGATTAAATATATTTAGGACATAACAAGCATGAAATCATATAATGATGGTGATGATTATGTGCTTACAACTTTTGGCCTAACAAAAGGGAAATCAAGAATCAAGAACTAGGACAAGGACTTAGAGCTCTTCTCTCTTGGATTTCTTCACTACTCTTGTATGATCAAGGTTTTGCTAGGGCTTGTGCAAGACTTTGGTAAGTCCTTGGTGACTTGAGTTGATTTAAACTCAAGAGAATCACCAAAGAATCCAAAGGACTTTATGTGGTGAACTTGGAGCTTGAAACTTGAAGCAATACTTGAAGTTGGAAATCAAATGGAGAGTGTTTGTGTGTGTGAGGTTGTGAACGACCAAGAAGAGGCCAAGAGGAGGTTTATATAGCCTTGGTTTAGTCAAAGGAGGTGCATAATACTTGACTTAGTCAAAGGAGGTGCAAGTGTAAGACTTATAGATATTTAGGAAGCTTAGTGAGGAAGTTTGGACACATGTATTGATCCTAAGTGATCAAGGCTTCATCACAAGCCAACAAGGCTTGTGAATACCCTCTATAGTCGGCTGATGCGTGGTTTTGCGACCTTACAACAGGTTTTACCTCTCGAGGGATCTCAAGAGGCTTGCAATCCCCACCAGGCAGTGTACCTGACCGATGTAGTATAGTGAAGTGGCAAGTACCGGGGGATTGATCGTTCTCTAGGGGAATAGTATCGTTAGGATTGAAAAACTACTCTAATAGGTCTAAGGGTGAGGGAAGATTCTTTTTGTATTTTTATATTTTAATGAAAGCAAGTAAAATCTCGGGTTTGAAGGAGTGGGCGGAATTAGTTGCTAGTCAACTAACCCAAATAACTACAAATGCAAATAAAATAAAAATAACTGAAAATGAAAAGGTTGTGAAACTTATGTGGAGAGAAATGTGTTTACTTAGATTTCCTTACTCCCTAACTATCTTTTACCGGTTGATTAGTGTGTATTAATTGCGTGGATGACGGGTGTATTCCTTAATACCAATCGTGGGGTGGCTACGTACTTCCCCAACTCTACAAGCTCCTACTTCACTCCTATGTCGAGCCGGCTAAGAAGCTCCTAACATGGGATCACTAGAATTCGCTCATGCATTAAATACAACCATAATAACCATTAGTATGCATTGGTTCATGTTTCTTAAGATGTTCAAGCAAGTTACCGTATAGGAGGTTAGCCAGTTTTCTTAAGCCTAACATCGATAAACAATCATCCAATACAATTAATAACACACTAATAACCAATAATCAATAGTTAGGTTTCATTAGATCTAAGCAAACACAAGATAAATCTAGCCTAGCATGTTAATTAAAAGACAAGAACAAGATATAATCAAACAACACATAGACATATTGATTGATTAAGTGATTACTTATCTTCAATTAAACATGGGAGATCCAAGGGTATAAAAACCCTTAAAAATGGCAGAAATTCGTCTTAGGGTTTCTCCTCACAAAGTTGCACACAATGAATAAAAATTGCAAAACTATATATAGAGTTTAGTGGCTGACGGCGTCACGTTGTAGGAGGTGACGCCGTCACCTCGCCGTGGCTAGGGTTCCCGGATGGTCTTCCTGACGCCGTCCCTTTTTAATCCTCCAAAATCCGCTCTGGCCTATCAAGGGTTGACGCCGTCAGAATAGGGCTTGACGCCGTCTCTCTTTAGCTTAAACCGTGATGGCCTTGATCACCTTAAAGGGTGACGCCGTCAGACTTCCATTGTAAAACTCTCTGGCGCGTCACGTGTATTTTTCATATCCACCTCTTTTGCCAAGCCGTGACGCCGTCAGGAGCAATTCTTGACGCCGTCAAGTGTACTTTTCCAGCAGCTTTGGAGACTTTGTCGTTTTCTTCACTTTTATGCTCCAAAAACGTCCAAAATGCTTCCTTTTCCAGATTTCTTCTCCAAAGTACCTAAAATGACAAAAGGAACGATTTAGGGCAATATTTGATCAAATAAATACGATTTAGAGCTTAAATGACCCCCTAAAAGCGGTACACTTTTCGCTTCATCAAATACCCTTACACTTGAGATTTGCTTGTCCTCAAGCAAATGTGCTTTTCTTCTAATCAAAATACAAGTTAGGGGTCATTTAACGCTAATATAAAAGTAATTACAACAAATAGTCGTTCCACTTTAATCATAATAAGCACGGAGATTACAAACTAGCACCTCACAAGTAGTGTTTAGATACTCACATCTCTCAGGTGTCATCAAAATAAATCTCATAAATGAAAATGGATAATATCTCTCAGTACCTGTCATAGCAAATAGATTACCATAGGCTTGGGAAAGGATCAAAAACCTCCTCCACTAGGCGTAAGCACCTAAGATAAACTATCAAAGAGGGATTTTAAACGGGTTATAACGTTAGGTGTAGGGATATGATAAACACGGATTTGTTGGATAAAGGATATTTTACTGGTGGCGAGTTAAAGATCTTGATTAATTACATGTACAATATGGCGTTGCTAAGCCAAGACTAGACTGACTTAAGCTAAAAACAAAATAAAAAAAACATAAAATAAACATAAAATGAAACGGGATGGTAGTCCGTATGTTTTTTCTACTTTTCTTTTTCTCATTTTTTTGTATTTTTCATGATTTTTTCGATTTTTTTTTTCATACACTCTTGCCCTACCATCCAAAATAATACATCATAGGGGCGTTGCATTCCCCTTACACTTGAACTTTTACATAACTTTACAAATAACTATTCTAATTTACTCGAATTAAGATAATCGAAACACTTGGAGTACTTTTTAAAATATTTAGCACATAAGGGGGTAATAATGTTGTTCTTCCCCATTACTCTATTACACTAGTACTTTACCCATGAGTCCCAATCGTCCCAAAACAATAGTACAAGGATATGACTCGACTTAGCAACCATGTATTCAATTAGATAATTAACTTGGGGTTTAAACAAATGTTGTCACAATAATGCATTAAAAATGAGTGCATACAAGGTAGGCTAAGGCGATTTGGGTGTACATTTAAGTGGGGTGTAACAAATTCTTCCTTTAAGTAAAATGCTTAAAGGTCGAAACGAAAAGATAGGCTCTGAGGGGTGTACTAGGGGTATCGTGTACTAAAAATGAGTACAACGCAAAGGGTGTGGGAGAATTACTTGACCAATGTAGCCAATGTAATTATAACAAAAACACAAGTGTAAAACAATGGGTTAATCCTAATGCCTCTTATCATGTAGTAAATCTAACTACATGAATGTAGTCTTACTTGTGGCCTCGGAATGGTCCTAACGCAAGTTCTAGAATCTAAGTGCTACCGGTACACACATCATAGCATAAATGCTTTTCCTACCAATTCTAGGGGCGAACCTCACATATTTGGGGGTGGAAAATTTTTTAGTGGTACGGTTTTGTGCTAGTCATATAACTCCTATCCGTGAGACGCTCATTAAGACCAAAGTTTCACTCCTAAATGTTGTAAAAAAATTTAAATTTGGCACTAAAATTGCCCTAACAGGTATTTATCTCAGTTTTATTACACATCTACTATTAAACAAACAAAAATCAAGTGCAATTGCATTCTCTAAAGTATCGTACTTTACCCCCCCCCCCCTTACACATAAGATGAACATTGTCCCCAATGTTCAAATAACAAGATGTAAAAGTAAATAAGGTAAACGAATGAAATCAAATACTCCCCTGATTCGTTCGGTGGATAAAGAGGTAACATGGTTAGATCTTCTTCCAAGAGAATGTAGAAGCTCCAAGACTAAAGCATCGCCAAAAGCTTGATTCCACATACATTTCCTTGTCCAAAATAACCTGTTAATCCTGAGAAAACAAACACGAAAACCTGCATAACATCGGCGGGATAAACTCTATATAAGGATATAATGCTTGTGGAATGATAATTTTGCAGATTCCTGGAGTTTATAAGTTAGAGATTTAATAAAAACTTTTTATGAAAACAAAACTTTCAAAAATTTCAGAAAATTAAAACCTGACGCCGTCAGGTTGTAAGGCCTGACGCCGTCAGAAATGATCTGACAGAATTCTCATGTTAAGTTTCCAGAAAATTTCTGGAAAAACCTATACCTTACTTCCTGGAAATCCTGCAAAACATCATTATGACTCGATACAAGCATTTGACTCAAACAATTACTAATATGTATGTTAATTTATTATTGTTATGATTCATGTTCTTTTGTTCTAATAAACCGATTTGGATTTCCCTTACACTTATCTTTTGCAAAATACCTTTATATGTAGTTAAGACGAAGTTAAAAACAAAATAAAGCATTTTCACAATTTAGTTTTGAACATGACTCAATAATAATAAAAATTAAACACACATACGGAAACAAATAAAATCAAACAAACAAACAAATAAACACACAAAGCAAATAAAGCTTGGGTTGCCTCCCAAGAAGCGCTTGTTTTTGTTCGAGTCACGAGCCTGACTCTACCCTTATTTAACGGATAAAGGAGAGGTTTTTCCTACACTTAGGATTAAGTGCGGGTGATAGTAGCGATACACACCATCTTGGTGGAAGTATGCCGCGTGAGGAAAGAGTGGTGGATGAATTATATACTCAAAGGGGTGTGCTCCTTTCATCATAACCTTACCTAGTTCACTTTGGTCAATGGGTGAATTGAAGTTTTCTCCTAGAAAGGGATCATCTTCTATCAACTTCGAGAGACTCCTAGTTGGGAATCCATCTTGACCTAATAAACCCGGTTTAAACCCATAGTGTTTCTTGTGATTAATCATGAATGGGTGATGTAAGTATGAAAGGTTATGGTTCACTCCTATGTCAGCTTCCTCTCTACAAGGCTTAGAGTCTACTATCTTCAACATAAAACTACCCGGACTATATGGTTTGATGGGTGGGTCGGGACCTAATTCAATTCCTAAGTTCACATCTAAGGATGGAAGATTAGGTAACGGTTTTGGTTTAGGCTCCGGTTCATCAAAACTAGGAACTTCCATAGAACTAAAAGAAAGGTTATGACTACAAGTATTCAAACCTATTTCTTCTAGTTTTGTTTGGTCCAAGGGCTCTACCTCTATTGGGGTTCCTATAGTCTCTTCTACTTCTTCCGGGTAAGTCATGGGTGGTGTGTGTGCCTCAAATGATGGTAGGACTTGTGGGGTACTTTGTAGGTTTGTGTTATTTACCTCATCCTTCCTTGTCTCTATATCAATTATATCCACATCATGTGTTTTAGTAGAATCTAACCCAAACATGTTCCTAAGTATCTCAAATCCTTCTCTAGCCATTTCAAGTTCTAAGTCCGATTCATAAGAATCTTCCCCGATAACATGATTACTATGTTCAATTTGCTTAAAGGATTCATCATGTGTTCCTTGAGATTCAAAGTCATTGATCATAAAACCTAGGTCTTTTTGCTCAATATGCTCATGTTCGGCTAAATCCTCCTCAATTGTTTCCTCAAGTTGTGATGTATACGAACCCATTAATTCATTAAACTTATGGTTCACGGTTAGGAGGCTTTCCTCAAAATTTTTCCAAAGCGTCTTATTAAAAGGAGTTGATCCTAACAATGATTGTTTAATAGAAGCCACACATGCACATAATTCATCAAACCTATCAAACTTTATACCCATCTCCTCTTGTATATATCTAAGATCACTTAAAAATTCATTGGAACAACAGGAAGTAAATCTATCCGTGTAAAGTAATTGTTCCTCTATTGTTAATGATCTAAATGGAATTTCATCCGCCATGGTGACAAATGAAAATGGTTTTACAAACAAAGGGCACAAAGAAAAAGATAGACTAAAGAAATCTAATAAAAAGAAAATAAAAATCTCACTAGAAAGGAATCTAGTGAGTAGACCTAATAAAATAAAAATTCAACCTAAACAATAACTATTCCCCGGCAGCGGCACCAAAAACTTGATGCGTGGTTTTGCGACCTTACAACAGGTTTTACCTCTCGAGGGATCTCAAGAGGCTTGCAATCCCCACCAGGCAGTGTACCTGACCGATGTAGTATAGTGAAGTGGCAAGTACCAGGGAATTGATCGTTCTCTAGGGGAATAGTGTCGTTAGGATTGAAAAACTACTCTAATAGGTCTAAGGGTGAGGGAATATTCTTTTTGTATTTTTATATTTTAATGAAAGCAAGTAAAATCTCGGGTTTGAAGGAGTGGGCGGAATTAGTTGCTAGTCAACTAACCCAAATAACTACAAATGCAAATAAAATAAAATAACTGAAAATGAAAAGGTTGTGAAACTTATGTGGAGAGAAATGTGTTTACTTAGATTTCCTTACTCCCTAACTATCTTTTACCGGTTGATTAGTGTGTATTAATTGCGTGGATGACGGGTGTATTCCTTAATACCAATCGTGGGGTGGCATACGTACTTCCCCAACTCTACAAGCTCCTACTTCACTCCTATGTCGAGCCGGCTAAGAAGCTCCTAACATGGGATCACTAGAATTCGCTCATGCATTAAATACAACCATAATAACCTTAGTACGCATTGGTTCATGTTTCTTAAGATGTTCAAGCAAGTTACCGTATAGGAGGTTAGCCAGTTTTCTTAAGCCTAACATCTATAAACAATCATCCAATACAATTAATAACACACTAATAACCAATAATCAATAGTTAGGTTTCATTAGATCTAAGCAAACACAAGATAAATCTAGCCTAGCATGTTAATTAAAAGACAAGAACAAGATATAATCAAACAACACATAGACATATTGATTGATTAAGTGATTACTTATCTTCAATTAAACATGGGAGATCCAAGGGTATAAAAACCCTTAAAAATGGCAGAAATTCGTCTTAGGGTTTCTCCTCACAAAGTTGCACACAATGAATAAAAATTGCAAAACTATATATAGAGTTTAGTGGCTGACGGCGTCACGTTGTAGGAGGTGACGCCGTCACCTCGCCGTGGCTAGGGTTCCCGGATGGTCTTCCTGACGCCGTCCCTTTTTAATCCTCCAAAATCCGCTCTGGCCTATCAAGGGTTGACGCCGTCAGAATAGGGCTTGACGCCGTCTCTCTTTAGCTTAAACCGTGATGGCCTTGATCACCTTAAAGGGTGACGCCGTCAGACTTCCATTGTAAAACTCTCTGGCGCGTCACGTGTATTTTTCATATCCACCTTGTGAAAAACTAGAAGGGGGGTTGAATAGTTTTACGTCTTTTTAATTTATTATAAAAACTTTGTTTACTTTTAAAAACTTAGATTCAAGTTTGTTAAAACTTAAATCTTATTATTAGTTATATATGTATTCTTTTAAATTGATTGTAAATGTTTTGGTTTCTTGAATGGATTTTCAATTTGATCTTTATGTGAAGTCGATCTCTAATAAATACTAGCAGTTATATAATCCTATGTGTATGAATGTAATGACGATATAAGTAAATAAGGTATGGAAAGATCTAACCGAGACACGAGAGATTTATAGTGGTTCGGCTACAAGGACACCTTCCTTGCCCTACTCCACTCCCCGAGCACCGAGCTCGAGAGTTTTCTTCACAACTTCAATAAGCTCCCTTATGGCGGAGAAAACCTTACACGACTTTGGCTTACACCGGCTTAACGACACAAAGCTAAATGTCGAGTTCTAATCGTAGCTAGAACCAATCTCACGACTTCACAACACAACTTCTTCACGACTTATTCACGACTACTTCACAACGGCTTCACGACTGCTTCACGACTTCAACACGACCGCTACACAACCTCTATGCTACGGCTTCACGACTTCAACACTATGTCTTCACGACTAAGACTTCACGACTTCAACACGACCGCTACACAACCTCTATGCTACGGCTTCACGACTTCAACACTAGGACTTCACGACTTCAATGCTACGGCTTCACGACTTCTACTCCGCGGCTTCACAACTTCTACACTATGTCTTCACAACTTCTATACCACAACTACTTATACAATTTCTTCACTACTTACATACAACACAAATCTACTATACACACTTCTAATCTTGATTGATAGAAGTATTCTTCTTTTGCACTTGAATGAGGGAAGCTTGGATCACTTGGAAACCAAAGCTTAAGATTATATGATCAAAGGATTATTAGAAAGTATTTACAAGATTTAGATCAGAAAGTTTGGGGTGCAAAAGGTGAGTAAAAGTCCAGGAGAAGACTGGTATTTATAGGAGAAAAATTGGACAGCTGGAAGTCTACTGGAGCGGGGGCGGTCCCCTTAATAATTAAGGGGGCCGCCTAGTAAAATTAAGGGGGCCGCCCCTTCTGTCCGTTGGCCAATTTTGTCCTTTTGTGGGGAAGGTTTTTCTGGAACATTTTAACTGATTTTGGTTAAAAATTTGAATTCATATTTTTATAAAAGATTAAACATTTTTATTTAATGCCAAAAATGTGTTTCAAAAATATATAAAATGTTTTTGATGTTTTATAAAAAATCTAGTTATTAAGAAAATGTTCATTTGATCATATAATGCATTAAGCATTAGTTCATTCATACCTTAAGTGATTTGAGTTGTAGAAATAGATATTTACAACTAAATACTTGTTTACGTCATAATTTTCCGATTAATGATTTTACATTTTGTGATTATCAAAACGTAGAGATATCGAAAAATATTAATAACGTGTTTAGGCATTATTTATATCAACAATCTCCCCCTTTTTGATGATTACAAAATCTAAACTCATTAAATCTAAAAATTAGTTTTTAGACAAGTATTTAGTGAGTTTACATCTATTTCTCCCCCTTTTTGTAGAATCAAAAAGGTTAAGCCGACAATTTTTAGAATCAAATTTGTCGGGACGAGAACTCCCCCTTGATGTGTACTCCCCCTCGTTTGGGGGCACCAAGGAAACGAGCTATGGAACGCTTGCGAGAAAAATGTTAGAAGCACAAGCATATATATAGCACAAATAATGAGCATGTATGAAAAATAAAGACATTCATAAAAATAAATGTTGTGTATAATTACACAACCATACATGAGTACAAGCATTCCTACACTAGCTAATAAGTCCAACTACATAATCATCCTAGACAACATAATCTTTCATGGAGCTTGCTTACAAAATGGGTGGAAAATTTATTATTGAGTAAGCATTGCATGTGCTTACTTGGGTGACAATGGAGGTGGTGGTTGTGTAGTGGTGAGGATGGTGGTGGTGGTGGTTGAGGTTGGTTGGTAAGTATGTTTTCAAGTGATGAAAGCCTAAAGAATATCTCATTTCTAAGACCAAAGATTATGGTCCGGTTATGGATGCAACAAAGACAAGTGTCACCATGGGTTTCAAGTAGTGGCCAAGGAATGGGAAAAAATGGTTGTGGGTTTGGTGGAGGTGAAAAGTGAGAATCAAGTGGTGTAATGGGTGATAAGGAAATGGCAAGTTGAGTGGATGGAGGTTCTTGAGTGTATGGTGGTGATGATATTTTTGGTGATGATGTTAGGTGAGTATGGATGTAGTCATTGATGGATGAAGTGGATGGAATGGAGGAAGATGAAGCTCCATGGGTAGAGGGTGTTTTTGATGGTGCATTAGGTGCACTTGGGGATGAATTTTGAGGTGGTGGTGATGGAGTTTTGATGTCATCTTGGGTGAGGTCAATGAAGAATTGTTTTGGTGGTGTGATGACAAGTCTTTGCTTTCTTGGAGTTTTAGAGATGGATGATTTTGGTGACAACATGGTGGATGAAAATGGGTGTTTGATGAAGGTGATGGTTGATGAGGTGAAAGGTAATTGTAAGGAGGGTATTTATATTGTGAAAATGTGGTTGATTTAGGCAAATTGTGGAGGTTTTGTGGTAATATTCCAAGTCCAGCTCGTGCATTAAGGGTAATGGTAGCTGGGGCTAGGTAAAAGTGGTCACAAGATGCAAAAGGAAACAGTAAAATTTACTGTCCAGATGGCCGGTCCCCTTAATTGTTGGCCGGCCCCCTTAAAATTAAGGGGACCGCCTAAGGAATTAAGGGGGCCGCCCATCTGGTGATTTCTCAGGCGACCAAATTTGAAAAATTTCAGAAAAAGGTCATTTTTAGGGTGTTTTTGCAGCAAGTTCCATTTGGATTATGTATATTAAGAATGATTAAATAATAACAAAAACTTATTAAAAAGAAAAATGGTTATATGTAAACTACTAAAATCATATTATAAGCATGTCATAAGCATATATCTTAATTAAACAAGAAAAGAAACAACACATTCATAGCAAACATATATAGGAAAGAAAGAAACAAACATTCATTAATTAAAAATGATTATGTGACAAACATAATCATTGTTACAACATACATAGTGCTTAAAGCATACATTTGTTAGAGAATTCTAATTTGCCTAAGAAATCCATTTGACTTGCTTGATAATGAAGGTGGTTTTTGAAATGAGGGACAAATGAAAGGGTGAGTGAATGGAATCAATGAAGGTATATGTTTGGGTGTGTGGAGGTTGTGGATGGTGATGGTGGAGACATTTGAGGTGGAGAGCTTGGAGTGGACCATGATGGATGAAGGTTTTGATGTTGTTCAATTGGGGATATTGGATTGGATCTAGTGAGAAGATACTCAATCCAAGTAAAGTGCTCATTAAGAGCAATGGTTTGTTGTTGAAGAAAGATGCAACAAGGACAATTGTTGACATGTTTCTCAACTTGGTTTTGGTTGTGGGGTGATGTGGGAGAGCTAGATGGAGGTTGATCAAGGTTTCTTTGGGCTAGGTGTAGGGCAAGAAGAGCACTAAGCTCATGAGCATCCTTGAGTTCCTCAATGAACTTCAAGTGTTCGGATGAAGGTGTTGGTGGTAAAGTGTTGTTGTTATGAGGGATGGATGTTTGCACATGCAACATAGGAGTAGCATGTGAATTGGTAGGAGGTGGTGGTGACACTCTTGGTGGTGGAGATGTTTGTGAACTTGGGTAATCATGAGTGGATGAAGATGGAGATGTGGATGGAGTGGATGTTCCAAGAGTGGTGAGTGTTGTTGATGAATAGGTGGGTTGAGTGTGGATGAGGTTTGGATTGAGGTTTTGGGAATGATCATAGGAAGATGAAGGGTTAGGAGTGGATGATTGGTTATGTGTTTGAACAACATCATTAGTTGGGTTATGGCAAGTTTCAAGCTTCCTTCTCCAAATTGGTCTCACCGAGATTTTGGCAACTCTTGAAGGTTTTGATTTTGGGTAGTTGGAGGATGACATGTTTGAGTGGATGATGTGAATGGGCATTTATGATGGGAAGGTGCATTTATAGTGAAGGAATGATGTGGTTTAGGAAGGTAAATTTTGGTGGGTGGTTTATGACAAAGTGTGTTTGTGAATTTTGGGAAGTATGGACTAAAATGGGTTGGAAATTGAAAAAGGAAATAGTAAATCGGGTCTCCAGATGGCCGGTCCCCTTAAATAGGGGCCGGTCCCCTTAATAATTAAGGGGGCCGCCTAGGTATTTAAGGGGGCCGCCCATCTGCTGACTTCCAGATTTCTGAAAATGGGTTTTTGGCAGAAATTTGTAGAAAAGGTTGTGTTTTTGAGTTTAGCTTCAAGCAAGTCCAATTTTTTTTGAGGCAATTTAAAGTTTAATAACTTATGTATGCTAAGCACATTCAATTAAGCAATTTTAATTATCATGCAACCTATTCATTTACCAAGAAGCATATATATATAAACAAGAAAACAACATATAATTACCAAGTAATTCATACTGTCATTATTATGAAGATTAGTAAGCTAGTTAATTAATCCTAACAAGTGTCTATGTGATGGGAATTTTGTGATAGCATGGATTTCTAGACTTGGATCAAGCATGATTTGAGTAAGGTTTTTGGGCATTATTCAACAATGTTTGAAAGTAGGTTTTATTTGAGTATGAAAATTATTTCATCAAGGTAGATTTGAATTTGATTCAAAATGTTTTTATAAGGAAATAAAAAGAAGTTGTTACACTTTTTAGTTTTGATAAAAACATGTTTAATAGAGAAGTGACATAATCTTTTTGAAAAATTATTTTCCAAAATATGAAGATTTTCATTTTAAAAAGGAGTTGTTTTAAAACAAAATCTCATGCTTGATTGATTAAGGCTATTGACTCATGCTATCCTTTTCAATAAATTGTGAGATTTAAACGATAGTGATGACTAAATATTGTATGTTCGATAAAGAACATTTTATTTAATGCCTAGGAGAATTAACTTAAGGTTTTCTAGTTAATTAGCAAGTAATATAACTAGTAGTGTGAGAGCAAAGCAACTTATCAAACTAAGCATATCTTAAGGCAGTGATTATCATAACTATATGCAAGAAGTAACTACTCAGGAAAGTTTAAAAAGAAGACTTATCTCAGGTCCAGTATTTCTTCATGATATGAGGTAGTGAATAATAGATGAGTACCACTTCGTTCCAACCTCATTTTTGTAGATAAACAAGTCTTCATGCGCGTGTTTTGAATATGAGTAGGTTAACGCAAGATTTGAGTTACATTTCATTTTGCGTTCATAACCTAATCAAATAAAACAACTTGGTACCCAGATTCTCATGGGTCCGAGATGGTTAGTTGGGGACATCCATTGCATTTATATGCATGTGAAGAAGATGTCACCAAGAAGTACAAGAATTCCTTGACAGTTTGTTTTGAAGAACAAACAATGGATTTCTTGACTTATAAATTATAATCACAGTAAATAGCCTTATATCTAAATTTCTCTACTAGGTTTTTTAATTATAATTTGTTTTGATTTACTTGTTGAAGAGTTATCCGAATTAAATCCTAAACCGGTTTTATCATTAAATGGCTTTTGACAACTTAGTAAGAATTTAAGAGATTTGGAACTTTCTTCAAATTTAGCTAATATTTTTGCTCTTTCATTTAATCTTTTAATTTCAAGTTTATGATCTTGACAAATTTTGCATTCTAGATTAATTTCAATATTACTTTCTAGTCTAGACATCTTATCTTCTAAAATTATTTCTTTTTCAAGATTATTTTCAAAAGTTTTTGATGATTTATGTTTAGACATAGTTTTTAGATCTATGTTGCAAAAATGTTTAAACTCATTTTCTAGTTTTGAAAATTCTAAAATGAATGGATCATAGCAAAAATGTTCGGTTTTGGATTGTACCTTATTTGGAGCTTTATCTAGTTTGCATTCGTCACATATCGGATGATGATCTTCTCCTTCGTCTGTGTCACTCCATGACATTGGATTAAGTTCACTTTGGAGTTGATCCATGTAGCTTTCGTCGTTAATACCTTCATTAACCACATTTGAACTAGTAGCACATGTATCTATTTTATCTAAGTGTTTATCTATTAATTTTTCTAAAATAACTAATTCATGTACAAGATTGAAATCCTCATCTTTGGCTTGACATTTTTCATGATGAATGTTTAAGAGATTTTTCCAAATATCATTTGCCGTTTTGCAGAAAGATAATTTTTCATTTTCAACTTTCGGCAAGGTTTTGTAAATAATTATTTTAGCTTCATTATTCTTGTTATTCTTTGTTTTTAAATAATCATTTTGAGTTTCAAAATCCGGTTTTGTTTGACTTTCAAAATTTGTTTTTGCTGGTTGAAAATCACCAATCGAAATGACATGCCAAAGATCCAGATCAATTGATTTCACATAATTTTCAAATTTATTTTTCCATTCAAGAAAAGTATAGTTTTCAAATAGTGGTGGTGTTTGCAAAAATTCCCCTTCTAAATATTTCTCAGATTCCATAGATCGTTTCAAGTTTTAAAATACAGTATATTTTAAAAATCTTGATTGACGTGGCTCCTGATACCAATTGTGGAAAACTAGAAGGGGGGTTGAATAGTTTTATGTCTTTTTAATTTATTATAAAAACTTTGTTTACTTTTAAAAACTTAGATTCAAGTTTGTTAAAACTTAAATCTTATTATTAGTTATATATGTATTCTTTTAAATTGATTGTAAATGTTTTGGTTTCTTGAATGGATTTTCAAATTGATCTTTATGTGAAGTCGATCTCTAATAAATACTAGCAGTTATATAATCCTATGTGTATGAATGTAATGACGATATAAATAAAGAAGTAAATAAGGTATGGAAAGATCTAACCGAGACACGAGAGATTTATAGTGGTTCGGCTACAAGGACACCTTCCTTGCCCTACTCCACTCCCCGAGCACCGAGCTCGAGAGTTTTCTTCACAACTTCAATAAGCTCCCTTATGGCGGAGAAAACCTTACACGACTTTGGCTTACACCGGCTTAACGACACAAAGCTAAATGTCGAGTTCTAATCGTAGCTAGAACCAATCTCACGACTTCACAACACAACTTCTTCACGACTTATTCACGACTACTTCACAACGGCTTCACGACTTCAACACGACCGCTACACAACCTCTATGCTACGGCTTCACGACTTCAACACTATGTCTTCACGACTAAGACTTCACGACTTCAACACGACCGCTACACAACCTCTATGCTACGGCTTCACGACTTCAACACTAGGACTTCACGACTTCAAAGCTACGGCTTCACGACTTCTACTCCGCGGCTTCACAACTTCTACACTATGTCTTCACAACTTCTATACCACAACTACTTATACAACTTCTTCACTACTTACATACAACACAAATCTACTATACACACTTCTAATCTTGATTGATAGAAGTATTCTTCTTTTGCACTTGAATGAGGGAAGCTTGGATCACTTGGAAACCAAAGCTTAAGATTATATGATCAAAGGATTATTAGAAAGTATTTACAAGATTTAGATCAGAAAGTTTGGGGTGCAAAAGGTGAGTAAAAGTCCAGGAGAAGACTGGTATTTATAGGAGAAAAATTGGACAGCTGGAAGTCTACTGGAGCGGGGGCGGTCCCCTTAATAATTAAGGGGGCCGCCCCTTCTGTCCGTTGGCCAATTTTGTCCTTTTGTGGGGAAGGTTTTTCTGGAACATTTTAACTGATTTTGGTTAAAAATTTGAATTCATATTTTTATAAAAGATTAAACATTTTTATTTAATGCCAAAAATGTTTTTCAAAAATATATAAAATGTTTTTGATGTTTTATAAAAAATCTAGTTATTAAGAAAATGTTCCTTTGATCATATAATGCATTAAGCATTAGTTCATTCATACCTTAAGTGATTTGAGTTGTAGAAATAGATATTTACAACTAAATACTTGTTTACGTCATAATTTTCCGATTAATGATTTTACATTTTGTGATTATCAAAACGTAGAGATATCGAAAAATATTAATAACGTGTTTAGGCATTATTTATATCAACACACCTCTTTTGCCAAGCCGTGACGCCGTCAGGAGCAATTCTTGACGCCGTCAAGTGTACTTTTCCAGCAGCTTTGGAGACTTTGTCGTTTTCTTCACTTTTATGCTCCAAAAACGTCCAAAATGCTTCATTTTCCAGATTTCTTCTCCAAAGTACCTAAAATGACAAAAAGAACGATTTAGGGCAATATTTGATCAAATAAATACGATTTAGAGCTTAAATGACCCCCTAAAAGCGGTACACTTTTCGCTTCATAAAATACCCTTACACTTGAGATTTGCTTGTCCTCAAGCAAATGCGCTTTTATTCTAATCAAAATACAAGTTAGGGGTCATTTAACGCTAATATAAAAGTAATTACAACAAATAGTCGTTCCACTTTAATCATAATAAGCACGGAGATTACAAACTAGCACCTCACAAGTAGTGTTTAGATACTCACATCTCTCAGGTGTCATCAAAATAAATCTCATAAAAGAAAATGGATAATATCTCTCACTACCTGTCATAGCAAATAGATTACCATAGGCTTGGGAAAGGATCAAAAACCTCCTCCACTAGGCGTAAGCACCTAAGATAAACTATCAAAGAGGGATTTTAAACGGGTTATAACGTTAGGTGTAGGGATATGATAAACACGGATTTGTTGGATAAAGGATATTTTACTGGTGGCGAGTTAAAGATCTTGATTAATTACATGTACAATATGGCGTTGCTAAGCCAAGACTAGACTCGACTTAAGCTAAAAACAAAATAACAAAAACATAAAATGAAATGGGATGGTAGTCCGTATGTTTTTTCTACTTTTCTTTTTCTCATTTTTTTGTATTTTTCATGATTTTTTCGATTTTTTTTTTTTTTTTTTTCCATACACTCTTGCCCTACCATCCAAAATAATACATCATAGGGGCGTTGCATTCCCCTTACACTTGAACTTTTACATAACTTTACAAATAACTATTCTAATGACTCGAATTAAGATAATCGAAATACTTGGAGTACTTTTTAAAATATTTAGCACATAAGGGGGTAATAATGTTGTTCTTCCCCATTACTCTATTACACTAGTACTTTACCCATGAGTCCCAATCGTCTCAAAACAATATGTACAAGGATATGACTCGACTTAGCAACCATGTAATCAATTAGATAATTAACTTGGGGTTTAAACAAATGTTGTCACAATAATGCACTAAAAATGAGTGCATACAAGGTAGGCTAAGGCGATTTGGGTGTATATTTAAGCGGGGTGTAACAAATTCTTCCTTTAAGTAAAATGCTTAAAGGTCGAAACGAAAAGATAGGCTCTGAGGGGTGTACTAGGGGTATCGTGTACTAAAAATGAGTACAACGCAAAGGGTGTGGGAGAATTACTTGACCAATGTAGCCAATGTAATTATAACAAAAACACAGGTGTAAAACAATGGGTTAATCCTAATGCCTCTTATCATGTAGTAAATCTAACTACACGAATGTAGTCTTACTTGTGGCCTCGGAATGGTCCTAACGCAAGTTCTAGAATCTAAGTGCTACCGGTACACACATCATAGCATAAATGCTTTTCCTACCAATTCTAGGGGCGAACCTCACATATTTGGGGGTGGAAAATTTTTTAGTGGTACGGTTTTGTGCTAGTCATATAACTCCTATCCGTGAGACGCTCATTAAGACCAAAGTTTCACTCCTAAATGTTGTAAAAAATTTTAAATTTGGCACTAAAATTGCCCTAACAGGTATTTATCTCAGTTTTATTACACATCTACTATTAAACAAACAAAAATCAAGTGCAATTGCATTCTCTAAAGTATCGTACTTTACCCCCCTTACACTTAAGATGAACATTGTCCACAATGTTCAAATAACAAGATGTAAAAGTAAATAAGGTAAACGAATGAAATCAAATACTCCCCTGATTCGTTCGGTGGATAAAGAGGTAACATGGTTAGATCTTCTTCCAAGAGAATGTAGAAGCTCCAAGACTAAAGCATCGCCAAAAGCTTGATTCCACATACATTTCCTTGTCCAAAATAACCTGTTAATCCTGAGAAAACAAACACGAAAACCTGCATAACATCGGCGGGATAAACTCTATATAAGGATATAATGCTTGTGGAATGATAATTTTGCAGATTCCTGGAGTTTATAAGTTAGAGATTTAATAAAAACTTTTTATGAAAACAAAACTTTCAAAAATTTCAGAAAATTAAAACCTGACGCCGTCAGGTTGTAAGGCCTGACGCCGTCAGAAATGATCTGACAGAATTCTCATGTTAAGTTTCCAGAAAATTTCTGGAAAAACCTATACCTTACTTCCTGGAAATCCTGCAAAACATCATTATGACTCGATACAAGCATTTGACTCAAACAATTACTAATATGTATGTTAATTTATTATTGTTATGATTCATGTTCTTTTGTTCTAATAAACCGATTTGGATTTCCCTTACACTTATCTTTTGCAAAATACCTTTATATGTAGTTAAGACGAAGTTAAAAACAAAATAAAGCATTTTCACAATTTAGTTTTGAACATGACTCAATAATAATAAAAATTAAACACACATACGGAAACAAATAAAATCAAACAAACAAACAAATAAACACACAAAGCAAATAAAGCTTGGGTTGCCTCCCAAGAAGCGCTTGTTTTTGTTCGAGTCACGAGCCTGACTCTACCCTTATTTAACGGATAAAGGAGAGGTTTTTCCTACACTTAGGATTAAGTGCGGGTGATAGTAGCGATACACACCATCTTGGTGGAAGTATGCCGCGTGAGGAAAGAGTGGTGGATGAATTATATACTCAAAGGGGTGTGCTCCTTTCATCATAACCTTACCTAGTTCACTTTGGTCAATGGGTGAATTGAAGTTTTCTCCTAGAAAGGGATCATCTTCTATCAACTTCGAGAGACTCCTAGTTGGGAATCCATCTTGACCTAATAAACCCGGTTTAAACCCATAGTGTTTCTTGTGATTAATCATGAATGGGTGATGTAAGTATGAAAGGTTATGGTTCACTCCTATGTCAGCTTCCTCTCTACAAGGCTTAGAGTCTACTATCTTCAACATAAAACTACCCGGACTATATGGTTTGATGGGTGGGTCGGGACCTAATTCAATTCCTAAGTTCACATCTAAGGATGGAAGATTAGGTAACGGTTTTGGTTTAGGCTCCGGTTCATCAAAACTAGGAACTTCCATAGAACTAAAAGAAAGGTTATGACTACAAGTATTCAAACCTATTTCTTCTAGTTTTGTTTGGTCCAAGGGCTCTACCTCTATTGGGGTTCCTATAGTCTCTTCTACTTCTTCCGGGTAAGTCATGGGTGGTGTGTGTGCCTCAAATGATGGTAGGACTTGTGGGGTACTTTGTAGGTTTGTGTTATTTACCTCATCCTTCCTTGTCTCTATATCAATTATATCCACATCATGTGTTTTAGTAGAATCTAACCCAAACATGTTCCTAAGTATCTCAAATCCTTCTCTAGCCATTTCAAGTTCTAAGTCCGATTCATAAGAATCTTCCCCGATAACATGATTACTATGTTCAATTTGCTTAAAGGATTCATCATGTGTTCCTTGAGATTCAAAGTCATTGATCATAAAACCTAGGTCTTTTTGCTCAATATGCTCATGTTCGGCTAAATCCTCCTCAATTGTTTCCTCAAGTTGTGATGTATACGAACCCATTAATTCATTAAACTTATGGTTCACGGTTAGGAGGCTTTCCTCAAAATTTTTCCAAAGGGTCTTATTAAAAGGAGTTGATCCTAACAATGATTGTTTAATAGAAGCCACACATGCACATAATTCATCAAACCTATCAAACTTTATACCCATCTCCTCTTGTATATATCTAAGATCACTTAAAAATTCATTGGAACAACAGGAAGCAAATCTATCCGTGTAAAGTAATTGTTCCTCTATTGTTAATGATCTAAATGGAATTTCATCCGCCATGGTGACAAATGAAAATGGTTTTACAAACAAAGGGCACAAAGAAAAAGATAGACTAAAGAAATCTAATAAAAAGAAAATAAAAATCTCACTAGAAAGGAATCTAGTGAGTAGACCTAATAAAATAAAAATTCAACCTAAACAATAACTATTCCCCGGTAGCGGCGCCAAAAACTTGATGCGTGGTTTTGCGACCTTACAATAGGTTTTACCTCTCGAGGGATCTCAAGAGGCTTGCAATCCCCACCAGGCAGTGTACCTGACCGATGTAGTATAGTGAAGTGGCAAGTACCGGGGGATTGATCGTTCTCTAGGGGAATAGTGTCGTTAGGATTGAAAAACTACTCTAATAGGTCTAAGGGTGAGGGAATATTCTTTTTGTATTTTTATATTTTAATGAAAGCAAGTAAAATCTCGGGTTTGAAGGAGTGGGCGGAATTAGTTGCTAGTCAACTAACCCAAATAACTACAAATGCAAATAAAATAAAATAACTGAAAATGAAAAGGTTGTGAAACTTATGTGGAGAGAAATGTGTTTACTTAGATTTCCTTACTCCCTAACTATCTTTTACCGGTTGATTAGTGTGTATTAATTGCGTGGATGACGGGTGTATTCCTTAATACCAATCGTGGGGTGGCGTACGTACTTCCCCAACTCTACAAGCTCCTACTTCACTCCTATGTCGAGCCGGCTAAGAAGCTCCTAACATGGGATCACTAGAATTCGCTCATGCATTAAATACAACCATAATAACCTTAGTACGCATTGGTTCATGTTTCTTAAGACGTTCAAGCAAGTTACCGTATAGGAGGTTAGCCAGTTTTCTTAAGCCTAACATCGATAAACAATCATCCAATACAATTAATAACACACTAATAACCAATAATCAATAGTTAGGTTTCATTAGATCTAAGCAAACACAAGATAAATCTAGCCTAGCATGTTAATTAAAAGACAAGAACAAGATATAATCAAACAACACATAGACATATTGATTGATTAAGTGATTACTTATCTTCAATTAAACATGGGAGATCCAAGGGTATAAAAACCCTTAAAAATGGCAGAAATTCGTCTTAGGGTTTCTCCTCAAAAAGTTGCACACAATGAATAAAAATTGCAAAACTATATATAGAGTTTAGTGGCTGACGGCGTCACGTTGTAGGAGGTGACGCCGTCACCTCGCCGTGGCTAGGGTTCCCGGATGGTCTTCCTGACGCCGTCCCTTTTTAATCCTCCAAAATCCGCTCTGGCCTATCAAGGGTTGACGCCGTCAGAATAGGGCTTGACGCCGTCTCTCTTTAGCTTAAACCGTGATGGCCTTGATCACCTTAAAGGGTGACGCCGTCAGACTTCCATTGTAAAACTCTCTGGCGCGTCACGTGTATTTTTCATATCCACCTCTTTTGCCAAGCCGTGACGCCGTCAGGAGCAATTCTTGACGCCGTCAAGTGTACTTTTCCAGCAGCTTTGGAGACTTTGTCGTTTTCTTCACTTTTATGCTCCAAAAACGTCCAAAATGCTTCCTTTTCCTGATTTCTTCTCCAAAGTACCTAAAATGACAAAAGGAACGATTTAGGGCAATATTTGATCAAATAAATACGATTTGGGCTTAAATGACCCCCTAAAAGCGGTACATTTTTCGCTTCATCATCGGCTATATGGTGGATAGGGTGACTAGATGGATAAACTTGGTATTATCTAGTTTATGGAGTGAGTTTTGGTCCCGTTAATCGCTAACTGTAAGTCGTTAAGTCACGAAACTTAAAATCGGGTATCCTAAAAATATAAAACTTATAAATTTGTTAAAACTTATCCATATACTCTATATTAGCATATTAAATGAGTGATAAGTTTTGTCGGGGTGCTTAATTGTCGTAAAAACCTAAAATCGTAGGCTTAAAACGCGTAAAACGCAAAACCGGAAAATGTAAAATTCCAAAACTCTTGAAAATGTCATAAGATGTGAAAAACACATATTTCTCTTGTTTGTGATGTTGTGTGGACATATCGGGATGCCTAAATGTCGTTTAAACCTAAACGTAAATCTCAGACACGGTTTTGTGAAACTTGCAAAAATGACCCGACGAGTGTCAAACTCTCGTGTTATCATGAAAATAGGTTAACTTACGAGAATGTGAAATAAAAATTTTGGAAGTGAATAGTAAAAGTGAATAGTAAAAATTCAAAAATGAATGGTAACCTGAAAATGCGAATTGTTACAAAATATTTATGTCAATAAGTGCTGATATATCTAATATCATCATATGGCTAAAGTTTTATATTTGAAACATGTGAATTGATGATCGAATTACCCAAATGAATAAGGAGTTACAAACATTAAGTTTGAATAACGCGGGTCTTCTTAAGGTTTCGAGAGACCCGAAACATTTTTTTTTCCAAAAAAGACCATTTTAAATGTTCCTAATATTGGGGTTAAAGCATGTGGTGCACTGACTTTATGGCTAAATCGACCATGTTCATAAACTGTCCATAAACAGATGAATGTTAGCTAGTAGCATACTAGAGATTCTCAAGTGTCGATTCCTGCGCTTATCAAAGATTCTCAGCATTCAAGATTAATGAAGACCATAATATATCCATTTTTTGCTCTCAATAAAAGATTCTTTGCTGCAAATGAAGACTCTTTCTATCAATTATAAACCAAAGGCCTAAGTGCTTTGCTCTTATCCTATGTATCTAATAAACCATATTTATAATGTGAGGGAGAAGATTTGTTGAAGCAGAATGGATACCTATCCAGAAGTTGATAAACCAAGATGTGTAGTTAAGACTGAAGAAATTACAAAGATCGAAGCTGAGCTGAAGATTCTCCATCTACATCAACAACATCTATGTCAACATCTTCTAATGCAACAACAAAATTATCATCAACAACTTCCTCAACTTTCCCGTTCTTAAAATGATAATGTATCATGATTGGGGAAGATTTGTTTGTTCATATAATTTTCCAAGGTCACTTCCGTTGCTACTCTGAATGAGCCCACCACATGACCAAGGAATTTATCAAGAGATGATGATTAGAGACATTAGAAGATGATAAGTTGACAATGGTTTATCAAAGTATCTACAAAGATCAACTTCCACAAAGCAATATTTATTACACAAGGTTCCTAAAAGATGACGAGCAAAGATAAAGAAAATTTATAATCAATGAAATATCCAATCTTCTGTATGCTCCGTCGAACTCTCATAGACTATTCTTTAGCAACTCCCAACATGCAAGATTCACGACCAAGATCAAGATGAAGATCAAGTGTCAGAGTTGTAGATGAAGAACAAGAGATATCTGTTTATAGGATCACGCAAGGACAAAGCTGAATCAAGATCACTAAGAGAGAGACAAAGTTCTTCTAAATATGATTTCATCATTTATCAATCCTTCTCGGCAATCCAAGCTTCAAAGATTTATCAAGAAATGAAGACGAAGACTATGCTATACTAGACTATTATTACATTTGGGAAGATTTTAGAAATTATAAATGAATGTAACAAAAGTCTATCATAAGTCTAGGGTTAATTTAGTTATCACTTTAATAGTTTATGTACTAACGACTAAACGTGTAATAAGTCTATTCTCACCAATGATTGGAAGGGTATAAATACCCCAATCGTTTGATGACAAATGCAGCTCTTTTCACATTTTCTTTTTGTGGTAAAGTTGGCATAATGTAGACTTTTCTCGACTATCAATTGTTTCACTACTACAAAATGAGCCTAAGGCAACATTTTTGAAGCAACACTTGTAATATGTGTTGCTTTTTTGATAAAATTGATTGTAATGCAACATTTTTTAAATAAGTGTTGCATTTAACCATCTAATACAACAATTTTAATGAAGTGATGCAAATTTTACATGCTAGTGCAACAATTTTTGTAAGTGTTGCATTTCTGAAAACTAAAAGGGAACATAGCATGAATTGTTGATAAGTTTTCTTAAAATATGCTTTTTTATAAGTGTTGTATTTGTTTGAGTTTTCAAAGAACACCTGGTTTAGATTAGAGTGTTGTAATTTAGCATGTTAAATTTGTACATGCATTGACAAATTGACAGCCGACAACACATTATTTCATTTGCCAGGTACGGAGTATTATATACTTAAGGATATGATTCTAGTGCTTCAATTTATCTCATTTGTTTTATAAAGATATTTTGTTTTGTTTTGTTGTTTTTTCTAATGCGCTTGTAAACTCCTAACCTAAATATTAATTTTCCCAAATATCAATTTCAACAAATTTGAAGATAAATGGCGCCACATTATCTTTGTATTCCCTCCATTTCCCAAATTCAATAATTAAAACATATAAACTAACCAAACGTGGTCTAGTTCATTTTGGCGCCATATGTTATGAAATGTAAACATTCCATCCATATTTTCAAATCACTAGAATACCAATTCAATTTAACCGGCACCAAAATAGCGTATGTTCATCATTTTAATTTGTAAATATCTTTTATAACGAAGAAAAACATTATATCAAAGTCATTTTCTATTTAAAGTGTTATATAATTGAATACATGAGATGGTACATAAGATAACGACTTGTGTAAAATAGTATTTAGTAATTTTTTATTTAAAGTTCTCACGTATGATTTCTTTAACAATATTTTTTTCACACATATCACCTATATCACTTCACTCTGTGGTGGACGAGTGTCAAAAGGGTTTGTGACTATCATGTTAGAATGTGTGAGGTTACAAGTCTAATACACTTTAAGTGCAAACAACTCTGAAATGGTCACACGAACCTCCTAAAAATGGAGGACTTTACCGGTTTGAGTATGTGTGGCGATGAGTTCAAACCCAGTATATTGGTCGGCCAAAAGGTCCTAAGCCATGGTTAACCCCCAAAATGTCTTAAGCGAGACTTGACAGGACCTTCACAAAATATTATAATGCAACGACTCACATATGATTGTTATTAGGTTGTGTGGAGGAGCACGCTGGACTTTTTCATAAGACTAACAGGCAGGGCAAGTTTGTAATAGTGTTTCGGCATCCTTGTTGACCGTCGGCCAATAGCAGCCTATTCGTATTGCCTTTTCTACAATTGCCTTTGCGCTTGAATGCATGTCGCACATGCCTCAATGTATTTCTTGCAGGATGGCTTCCACTTGCGTTGGTCCCACACACCTTGTCATTGGTCCTATGTTTGTTTTTTCTGTATAACATATCATATTTGAAGTAATAATTCAATGACTTCCACCTAGTCTTTTGTGCTTCATCCTGGTTTTCAGGGGGTGGTCCTTCTCGAAAGTAGTTGTGCAGTGGTGTCATCCAATTGACTCCTTTTTCTTCTACTTGAGAAACCTCCTTAGGCTCTTCGATAGACTCGTTTGGGATTTCTTCGACCCACATTGAATATTAGGCTTGCGAGTTTACTCAAGGCATTTACTCGTTTGTTTATAACCCTGGGCACTTTTCTTATGTTGAAAGACTGAAAGTATGGGAGTTCCGCTTGAACCTTCTCCAGGTAGGCTACTATTGAGGCGTATTTTTCCACGAATGTCCCTGATACTTGGTTTCTTACCAGCAGTGAATTAGTGTATACTTGGAGCTTGGTTACTCACATTGTTTTTGCGATCATAAGGCCTGCTAACAGGGCCTCATATTATGCCTCATTGTTGGAAGCGTTAAAGCCAAAGCGTAGAGCATATGTATATTTTTGTTTATCGGGGCTTGTGAGAACGAGTCCAGCTCCTGAGCCTGCGTTACTTGATTCTCCATCCGTGAATAGCATCCAAGTATCAGGGCCGAGTTCAGGAATTTGCCTTGTTCGAGTGGGCTGGTGCTCAGTGTTTGTTGTTTCTTCCTGATAGTCGATCTATGCATGGAAATTAGCCATAACTTGTCCTTTTACAGAATACCCAGGCTTGAATATGATTTGGTGTTCTCCCAGGGTGATTGCCCAGTAAGTCAGTTGCCCTGCGTTCTTAGGCTTCGACACTAATTGTTTCAGTGATTGGTCTGTGATGACCTCTATTGGGCGTGCTTGGAAGTACCTCCTTAGTCGTTTGGCTGAGATGTAGAGAGCGTATGCAAGTTTCTTGATAGGCGGGTATCGTAACTCTGCATCGTGAAGCACTCTGCTGACGAAGTATATTGGCATTTGTTTGCTTTCCAATGCTAACCAAATATATTAGCAATTGGCTAGTAATTAAACCAGTCGATGTTTTACCTGATGTGGGAGGTGCTTTCCAATGGTGATTGGTTGATCATTAATGATAGAGTAAATTACACCGTTCGTCCCTGTGGTTTGGGTAAAATTTCACTCTCAGTCCCTATTTTTTTTCTTGCATCGTTGGTCCCTGTGGTTTTTCAATTGCACACCGGTGGTCCTTATCGTTAACTGGTGTTATCTTTTTCGTTAGCAAGTGGCAACGTTAGTCCATTAACCAAACAAGCGTTTGCAACGTTAGTCCTTTTACTAACGGCCGTTTTATTTTTTTTTTTCTGAAAATATTTTTTTTCTGAAAAATAAAAAAGAAAGAAAAATAATTTCGAAAAAAAAGATTTTTCTAAAAAAATTATTTCAAGAAAAAAATTTATAAAAAAAATTCTAATTTTTTTTTCGAAAAAAATTTCAAAATTTTTTTTTCTGAAAAATAAAATGGAAAGAAAAATAATTTCGAAAAAAAAAATATTTTTCTAAAAAAATTATTTCAAGAAAAAAATTTATAAAAAAAATTCTAATTTTTTTCCTTAAAAAAATTTCTAAATTTTTTTTTCTGAAAAATAAAATTGAAAGAAAAATAATTTCGAAAAAAAAATATTTTTCTAAAATAATTTTTTTCAAGAAAAAAATTTATAAAAAAAAAAATTCTTATTTTTTTTCTGAAAAAAATTTCTAAATGTTTTTTCCCGAAAAATCTTTTTTTTTTTTTTCCATATAAACTATAAATCTCACTTTTACAAAAACCAATAAAACAAAACCCACTTCCACAAAACTCACTTTTACACCATATAAACTATAAATGTCTACTGCTTCTCAACCTTGGTTCTAAGTGGCTTTTATTAACCATTTCATAACTAGCCTCTTCGAAAACACTGCCTTTTTTCTGCCATTAGCACCGTAACATTGATTTGGTCAAAATGTGAGACTTTTTCTTTTTACCATTTTAGCACCACGCCACCACCAAAATGTGAGACTTTTATAAAGAAATTCTATTTTTTTTTTGAAATTATTTTTCTTTCCATTTTATTTTTCAGAAAAAAAAATTTTTGAAATTTTTTTAAGAAAAAAAATTAGATTTTTTTTTTTATAATTTTTTTTCTTAAAATAACTTTTTTAGAAAAATATTTTTTTTTCGAAATTATTTTTCTTTCCATTTTATTTTTCAGAAAAAAAAATTTTTGAAATTTTTTTCGAAAAAAAAAAATTAGAATTTTTTTTTATAAATTTTTTTCTTGAAATAACTTTTTTAGAAAAATATTTTTTTTAGAAATTATTTTTCTTTCCATTTTATTTTTTAGAAACAAAATTTTGAAATTTTTTTCAAAAAAAAAAATTAGAATTTTTTTTTTTATAAATTTTTTTCTTGAAATAATTTTTTTTAGAAAAATATTTTTTTTTCGAATTTTTTTTCTTTCTTTTTTATTTTTCAGAAAAAATATTTTTTTGGAAAATAAATATTTTCTTGAAATAATTTCTCTTATACTTTTTTTCTAATAACAATTTGTGGGTATAAAAAGACGAGGCTGAGATCTATGTTTGTTTCTTTTTGTTTCGAGTTAGAATAGATTAGGATGAGAGTTGGAGAGTGATTGGTGAGGGTCTTGGTTTGGTGGTGATGTCGTGGGGTTGTTTGGTTTTACCAATAGCTGTTTTGGGGAGTGTTTGGCTTAAGAAACAAAGTTGCTGGACTGATGCTTTCGACAGTGTGTCTGTCAATAACTCCAGTTTTTTCTTTGCTCTTATCTCTATTGCTTGCCTCGGAGGGGAGAATCATGGTCAAAGTATTGCTGCTGCAACATATCTAATGAACTTCACGCGACGGAATATTATTGATGGTGTGTTAGTTTCAGACAAGTTATATTTTTGTCAACAATTTCGGTTTTACTAGTTTCATATGGGGGTGTTGATATAATTACCAGAGTAATGTTATGCTCCAAAATTTTCTTTCCAAAATTCCTAATGAATCTTAGCAAGAAAAGGATATTGACTTCTGTAAGTTTATGAATAATAATATTTATTGTATTTGTCAACTAGTTATAATACCCGTTTTTTCTAAAATTTTTAATAGTGTTTTTTATCTATTAAAAATCAAATAAGTTATTTTTTCTTTTTGTTTTTTAATTATGGTTCTTAATTTTTGTTTTTGAATTATGTTTGACACATCTAATAATGGTTCATATATAGTTTTTGCATAGACATGGTCATCTTTATGTACAAAATTTAGTTTTTACTTGCACAATAAAAGCTTAAAACTACAATCTATAAAATAGTGTATGCATTGTAACCACATGTGGTGACCCAATGGTTTGGATTTGGTCTCCTAAATGGGACAAATCAATAAATCGCAACAAAACTTTTTACAGGTCACGACCAAACTCATATACGATCTGTCATAATTTTAAGCAGTTAAACAATTAGCTTGATAACTGTTTCTATCCAAATAAACATAAAAAACTAAATAGACACCGCTGCAACTCCCTACAAAATACAACCATCTCACAGTCTAACTATGACATTTTCGAGAAAGGTAAGACTTCAGCAGGCAATGAAAACAAAAAAGGTCGATGTTTTTTAATATTTGCAGATGACCCCCCACAATTTCTCTTCAGTACTTGGCTCTGCAACACCTCGTGTTGGTCTTTTTACATCGATTTGTGGATAAAGGATATTTTACTGGTGGCGAGTTAAAGATCTTGATTAATTACATGTACAATATGGCGTTGCTAAGCCAAGACTAGACTCGACTTAAGCTAAAAAACAAAATAACAAAAACATAAAATGAAATGGGATGGTAGTCCGTATGTTTTTTCTACTTTTCTTTTTCTCATTTTTTTGTATTTTTCATGATTTTTTCGATTTTTTTTTTCTTTTTTTCCATACACTCTTGCCCTACCATCCAAAATAATACATCATAGGGGCGTTGCATTCCCCTTACACTTGAACTTTTACATAACTTTACAAATAACTATTCTAATGACTCGAATTAAGATAATCGAAAACTTGGAGTACTTTTTAAAATATTTAGCACATAAGGGGGTAATAATGTTGTTCTTCCCATTACTCTATTACACTAGTACTTTACCCATGAGTCCCAATCGTCCAAAACAATATGTACAAGGATATGACTCGACTTAGCAACCATGTAATCAATTAGATAATTAACTTGGGGTTTAAACAAATGTTGTCACAATAATGCACTAAAAATGAGTGCATACAAGGTAGGCTAAGGCGATTTGGGTGTATATTTAAGTGGGGTGTAAAAATTCTTCCTTTAAGTAAAATGCTTAAAGGTCGAAATGAAAAGATAGGCTCTGAGGGGTGTACTAGGGGTATCGTGTACTAAAAATGAGTACAACGCAAAGGGTGTGGGGAGAATTACTTGACCAAAATGTAGCCAATGTAATTATAACAAAAACACAGGTGTAAAACAATGGGTTAATCCTAATGCCTCTTATCATGTAGTAAATCTAACTACACGAATGTAGTCTTACTTGTGGCCTCGGAATGGTCCTAACGCAAGTTCTAGAATCTAAGTGCTACCGTACACACATCATAGCATAAATGCTTTTCCTACCAATTCTAGGGGCGAACCTCACATATTTGGGGGTGGAAAATTTTTTAGTGGTACGGTTTTGTGCTAGTCATATAACTCTTATCCGTGAGACGCTCATTAAGACCAAAGTTTCACTCCTAAATGTTGTAAAAAATTTTAAATTTGGCACTAAAATTGCCCTAACAGGTATTTATCTCAGTTTTATTACACATCTACTATTAAACAAACAAAAATCAAGTGCAATTGCATTCTCTAAAGTATCGTACTTTACCCCCCCCCTTACACTTAAGATGAACATTGTCCCAATGTTCAAATAACAAGATGTAAAAGTAAATAAGGTAAACGAATGAAATCAAATACTCCCCTGATTCGTTCGGTGGATAAAGAGGTAACATGGTTAGATCTTCTTCCAAGAGAATGTAGAAGCTCCAAGACTAAAGCATCGCCAAAAGCTTGATTCCACATACATTTCCTTGTCCAAAATAACCTGTTAATCCTGAGAAAACAAACACGAAAACCTGCATAACATCGGCGGGATAAACTCTATATAAGGATATAATGCTTGTGGAATGATAATTTTGCAGATTCCTGGAGTTTATAAGTTAGAGATTTAATAAAAACTTTTTATGAAAACAAAACTTTCAAAAATTTCAGAAAATTAAAACCTGACGCCGTCAGGTTGTAAGGCCTGACGCCGTCAGAAATGATCTGACAGAATTCTCATGTTAAGTTTCCAGAAAATTTCTGGAAAAACCTATACCTTACTTCCTGGAAATCCTGCAAAACATCATTATGACTCGATACAAGCATTTGACTTAAACAATTACTAATATGTATGTTAATTTATTATTGTTATGATTCATGTTCTTTTGTTCTAATAAACCGATTTGGATTTCCCTTACACTTATCTTTTGCAAAATACCTTTATATGTAGTTAAGACGAAGTTAAAAACAAAATAAAGCATTTTCACAATTTAGTTTTGAACATGACTCAATAATAATAAAAATTAAACACACATACGGAAACAAATAAAATCAAACAAACAAACAAATAAACACACAAAGCAAATAAAGCTTGGGTTGCCTCCCAAGAAGCGCTTGTTTTTGTTCGAGTCACGAGCCTGACTCTACCCTTATTTAACGGATAAAGGAGAGGTTTTTCCTACACTTAGGATTAAGTGCGGGTGATAGTAGCGATACACACCATCTTGGTGGAAGTATGCCGCGTGAGGAAAGAGTGGTGGATGAATTATATACTCAAAGGGGTGTGCTCCTTTCATCATAACCTTACCTAGTTCACTTTGGTCAATGGGTGAATTGAAGTTTTCTCCTAGAAAGGGATCATCTTCTATCAACTTCGAGAGACTCCTAGTTGGGAATCCATCTTGACCTAATATACCCGGTTTAAACCCATAGTGTTTCTTGTGATTAATCATGAATGGGTGATGTAAGTATGAAAGGTTATGGTTCACTCCTATGTCAGCTTCCTCTCTACAAGGCTTAGAGTCTACTATCTTCAACATAAAACTACCCGGACTATATGGTTTGATGGGTGGGTCGGGACCTAATTCAATTCCTAAGTTCACATCTAAGGATGGAAGATTAGGTAACGGTTTTGGTTTAGGCTCCGGTTCATCAAAACTAGGAACTTCCATAGAACTAAAAGAAAGGTTATGACTACAAGTATTCAAACCTATTTCTTCTAGTTTTGTTTGGTCCAAGGGCTCTACCTCTATTGGGGTTCCTATAGTCTCTTCTACTTCTTCCGGGTAAGTCATGGGTGGTGTGTGTGCCTCAAATGATGGTAGGACTTGTGGGGTACTTTGTAGGTTTGTGTTATTTACCTCATCCTTCCTTGTCTCTATATCAATTATATCCACATCATGTGTTTTAGTAGAATCTAACCCAAACATGTTCCTAAGTATCTCAAATCCTTCTCTAGCCATTTCAAGTTCTAAGTTCGATTCATAAGAATCTTCCCCGATAACATGATTACTATGTTCAATTTGCTTAAAGGATTCATCATGTGTTCCTTGAGATTCAAAGTCATTGATCATAAAACCTAGGTCTTTTTGCTCAATATGCTCATGTTCGGCTAAATCCTCCTCAATTGTTTCCTCAAGTTGTGATGTATACGAACCCATTAATTCATTAAACTTATGGTTCACGGTTAGGAGGCTTTCCTCAAAATTTTTCCAAAGGGTCTTATTAAAAGGAGTTGATCCTAACAATGATTGTTTAATAGAAGCCACACATGCACATAATTCATCAAACCTATCAAACTTTATACCCATCTCCTCTTGTATATATCTAAGATCACTTAAAAATTCATTGGAACAACAGGAAGCAAATCTATCCGTGTAAAGTAATTGTTCCTCTATTGTTAATGATCTAAATGGAATTTCATCCGCCATGGTGACAAATGAAAATGGTTTTACAAACAAAGGGCACAAAGAAAAAGATAGACTAAAGAAATCTAATAAAAAGAAAATAAAAATCTCACTAGAAAGGAATCTAGTGAGTAGACCTAATAAAATAAAAATTCAACCTAAACAATAACTATTCCCCGGCAGCGGCGCCAAAAACTTGATGCGTGGTTTTGCGACCTTACAACAGGTTTTACCTCTCGAGGGATCTCAAGAGGCTTGCAATCCCCACCAGGCAGTGTACCTGACCGATGTAGTATAGTGAAGTGGCAAGTACCGGGGGATTGATCGTTCTCTAGGGGAATAGTGTCGTTAGGATTGAAAAACTACTCTAATAGGTCTAAGGGTGAGGGAATATTCTTTTTGTATTTTTATATTTTAATGAAAGCAAGTAAAATCTCGGGTTTGAAGGAGTGGGCGGAATTAGTTGCTAGTCAACTAACCCAAATAACTACAAATGCAAATAAAATAAAATAACTGAAAATGAAAAGGTTGTGAAACTTATGTGGAGAGAAATGTGTTTACTTAGATTTCCTTACTCCCTAACTATCTTTTACCGGTTGATTAGTGTGTATTAATTGCGTGGATGACGGGTGTATTCCTTAATACCAATCGTGGGGTGGCGTACGTACTTCCCCAACTCTACAAGCTCCTACTTCACTCCTATGTCGAGCCGGCTAAGAAGCTCCTAACATGGGATCACTAGAATTCGCTCATGCATTAAATACAACCATAATTACCTTAGTACGCATTGGTTCATGTTTCTTAAGACGTTCAAGCAAGTTACCGTATAGGAGGTTAGCCAGTTTTCTTAAGCCTAACATCGATAAACAATCATCCAATACAATTAATAACACACTAATAACCAATAATCAATAGTTAGGTTTCATTAGATCTAAGCAAACACAAGATAAATCTAGCCTAGCATGTTAATTAAAAGACAAGAACAAGATATAATCAAACAACACATAGACATATTGATTGATTAAGTGATTACTTATCTTCAATTAAACATGGGAGATCCAAGGGTATAAAAACCCTTAAAAATGGCAGAAATTCGTCTTAGGGTTTCTCCTCACAAAGTTGCACACAATGAATAAAAATTGCAAAACTATATATAGAGTTTAGTGGCTGACGGCGTCACGTTGTAGGAGGTGACGCCGTCACCTCGCCGTGGCTAGGGTTCCCGGATGGTCTTCCTGACGCCGTCCCTTTTTAATCCTCCAAAATCCGCTCTGGCCTATCAAGGGTTGACGCCGTCAGAATAGGGCTTGACGCCGTCTCTCTTTAGCTTAAACCGTGATGGCCTTGATCACCTTAAAGGGTGACGCCGTCAGACTTCCATTGTAAAACTCTCTGGCGCGTCACGTGTATTTTTCATATCCACCTCTTTTGCCAAGCCGTGACGCCGTCAGGAGCAATTCTTGACGCCGTCAAGTGTACTTTTCCAGCAGCTTTGGAGACTTTGTCGTTTTCTTCACTTTTATGCTTCAAAAACGTCCAAAATGCTTCCTTTTCCAGATTTCTTCTCCAAAGTACCTAAAATGACAAAAGGAACGATTTAGGGCAATATTTGATCAAATAAATACGATTTGGGCTTAAATGACCCCCTAAAAGCGGTACATTTTTCGCTTCATCATCTGCCATATGGTGGATAGGGTGACTAGATGGATAAACTTGGTATTATCTAGTTTATGGAGTGAGTTTTGGTCCCGTTAATCGCTAACTGTAAGTCGTTAAGTCACGAAACTTAAAATCGGGTATCCTAAAAATATAAAACTTATAAATTTGTTAAAACTTATCCATATACTCTATATTAGCATATTAAATGAGTGATAAGTTTTGTCGGGGTGCTTAATTGTCGTAAAAACCTAAAATCGTAGGCTTAAAACGCGTAAAACGCAAAACCGGAAAATGTAAAATTCCAAAACTCTTGAAAATGTCATAAGATGTGAAAAACACATATTTCTCTTGTTTGTGATGTTGTGTGGACATATCGGGATGCCTAAATGTCATTTAAACCTAAACGTAAATCTCAGACGCGGTTTTGTGAAACTTGCAAAAATGACCCGACGAGTGTCAAACTCTCGTGTTATCATGAAAATAGGTTAACTTACGAGAATGTGAAATAAAAATTTTGGAAGTGAATAGTAAAAGTGAATAGTAAAAATTCAAAAATGAATGGTAACCTGAAAATGCGAATTGTTACAAAATATTTATGTCAATAAGTGCTGATATATCTAATATCATCATATGGCTAAAGTTTTATATTTGAAACATGTGAATTGATGATTGAATTACCAAAATGAATAAGGAGTTACAAACATTAAGTTTGAATAACGCGGGTCTTCTTAAGGTTTCGAGAGACCCGAAACATTTTTTTTCCAAAAAAGACCATTTTAAATGTTCCTAATATTGGGGCTAAAGCATGTGGTGCACTGACTTTATGGCTAAATCGACCATGTTCATAAACTGTCCATAAACAGATGAATGTTAGCTAGTAGCATACTAGAGATTCTCAAGTGTCGATTCCTGCGCTTATCAAAGATTCTCAGCATTCAAGATTAATGAAGACCATAATATATCCATTTTTTGCTCTCAATAAAAGATTCTTTGCTGCAAATGAAGACTCTTTCTATCAATTATAAACCAAAGGCCTAAGTGCTTTGCTCTTATCCTATGTATCTAATAAACCATATTTATAATGTGAGGGAGAAGATTGGTTGAAGCAGAATGGATACCTATCCAGAAGTTGATAAACCAAGATGTGTAGTTAAGACTAAAGAAATTACAAAGATCGAAGCTGAGCTGAAGATTCTCCATCTACATCAACAACATCTATGTCAACATCTTCTAATGCAACAACAAAATTATCATCAACAACTTCCTCAACTTTCCCGTTCTTAAAATGATAATGTATCATGATTGGGGAAGATTTGTTTGTTCATATAATTTTCCAAGGTCACTTCCGTTGCTACTCTGAATGAGCCCACCACATGACCAAGGAATTTATCAAGAGATGATGATTAGAGAATTAGAAGATGATAAGTTGACAATGGTTTATCAAAGTATCTACAAAGATCAACTTCCACAAAGCAATATTTAATACACAAGGTTCCTAAAAGATGACGAGCAAAGATAAAGAAAATTTATAATCAATGAAATATCCAATCTTCTGTATGCTCTGTCGAACTCTCACAGACTATTCTTCAGCAACTCCCAACATGCAAGATTCACGACCAAGATCAAGATGAAGATCAAGTGTCAGAGTTGTAGATGAAGAACAAGAGATAACTGTTTATAGGATTACGCAAGGACAAAGCTGAATCAAGATCACTAAGAGAGAGACAAAGTTCTTCTAAATATGATTTCATCATTTATCAATCCTTCTCGGCAATCCAAGCTTCAAAGATTTATCAAGAAATGAAGACGAAGACTATGCTATACTAGACTATTATTACATTTGGGAAGATTTTAGAAATTATAAATGAATGTAACAAAAGTCTATCATAAGTCTAGGGTTAATTTAGTTATCACTTTAATAGTTTATGTACTAACGACTAAACGTGTAATAAGTCTATTCTCACCAATGATTGGAAGGGTATAAATACCCCAATCGTTTGATGACAAATGCAGCTCTTTTCACATTTTCTTTTTGTGGTAAAGTTGACATAATGTAGACTTTTCTCGACTATCAATTGTTTCACTACTACAAAATGAGCCTAAGGCAACATTTTTGAAGCAACACTTGTAATATGTGTTGCTTTTTTGATAAAATTGATTGTAATGCAACATTTTTTAAATAAGTGTTGCATTTAACCATCTAATACAACAATTTTAATGAAGTGATGCAAATTTTACATGCTAGTGCAACAATTTTTGTAAGTGTTGCATTTCTGAAAACTAAAAGGGAACATAGCATGAATTGTTGATAATTTTCTTAAAATATGCTTTTTTATAAGTGATGTATTTGTTTGGGTTTTCAAAGAACACCTGGTTTAGATTAGAGTGTTGTAATTTAGCATGTTAAATTTGTACATGCATTGACAAATTGACAGCCGACAACACATTATTTCATTTGCCAGGTACGGAGTATTATATACTTAAGGATATGATTCTAGTGCTTCAATTTATCTCATTTGTTTTATAAAGATATTTTGTTTTGTTTTGTTGTTTTTTCTAATGCGCTTGTAAACTCCTAACCTAAATATTAATTTTCCCAAATATCAATTTCAACATATTTGAAGATAAATGGCGCCACATTATCTTTGTATTCCCTCCATTTCCCAAATTCAATAATTAAAACATATAAACTAACCAAACGTGGTCTAGTTCATTTTGGCGCCATATGTTATGAAATGTAAACATTCCATCCATATTTTCAAATCACTAGAATACCAATTCAATTTAACCGGCACCAAAATAGCGTATGTTCATCATTTTAATTTGTAAATATCATTTATAATGAAGAAAAACATTATATCAAAGTCATTTTCTATTTAAAGTGTTATATAATTGAATACATGAGATGGTACATAAGATAACGACTTGTGTAAAATAGTATTTAGTAATTTTTTATTTAAAGTTCTCACGTATGATTTCTTTAACAATATTTTTTTCACACATATCACCTATATCACTTCACTCTGTGGTGGACGAGTGTCAAAAGGGTTTGTGACTATCATGTTAGAATGTGTGAGGTTACAAGTTTAATACACTTTAAGTGCAAACAACTCTGAAATGGTCACACGAACCTCCTAAAATTGGAGGACTTTACCGGTTTGAGTATGTGTGGCGATGAGTTCAAACCCAGTATATTGGTCGGCCAAAAGGTCCAAAGCCATGGTTAACCCCCAAAATGTCTTAAGCGAGACTTGACAGGACCTTCACAAAATATTATAATGCAACGACTCATATATGATTGTTATTAGGTTGTGTGGAGGAGCACGCTGGACTTTTTCATAAGACTAACAGGCAGGGCAAGTTTGTAATAGTGTTTCGGCATCCTTGTTGACCGTCGGCCAATAGCAGCCCATTCGTATTTCTTGCAGGATGGCTTCCACTTGCGTTGGTCCCACACACCTTGTCATTGGTCCTATGTTTGTTTTTTCTGTATAACATATCATATTTGAAGTAATAATTCAATGACTTCCACCTAGTCTTTTGTGCTTTATCCTGGTTTTCAGGGGGTGGTCCTTCTCGAAATTAGTTGTGCAGTGGTGTCATCCAATTGACTCATTTTTCTTCTACTTGAGAAACCTCCTTAGGCTCTTCGATAGACTCGTTTGGGATTTCTTCGACCCACATTGGTTGTTTAATGTAGGTGAATATCAGGCTTGCGAGTTTACTCAAGGCATTTACTCGTTTGTTTATAACCCTGGGCACTTATCTTATGTTGAAAGACTGAAAGTATGGGAGTTTCGCTTGAACCTTCTCTAGGTAGGCTACTATTGAGGCGTATTTTTCCACGAATGTCCCTGATACTTGGTTTGTTACCAGCAGTGAATTAGTGTATACTTGGAGCTTGGTTACTCACATTGTTTTTGCGATCATAAGGCCTGCTAACAGGGCCTCATATTATGCCTCATTGTTGGAAGCGTTAAAGCCAAAGCGTAGAGCATATGTATATTTTTTGTTTATCGGGGCTTGTGAGAACGAGTCCAGCTCCTGAGCCTGCGTTACTTGATTCTCCATCCGTGAATAGCGTCCAAGTATCAGGGCCGAGTTCAGGAATTTGCCTTGTTTGAGAGGGCTGGTGCTCAGTGTTTGTTGTTTCTTCCTGATAGTCGATCTATGCATGGAAATTAGCCATAACTTGTCCTTTTACAGAATACCCAGGCTTGAATATGATTTGGTGTTCTCCCAGGGTGATTGCCCAGTAAGTCAGTTGCCCTGCGTTCTTAGGCTTCGACACTAATTGTTTCAGTGATTGGTCTGTTATGACCTCTATTGGGCGTGCTTGGAAGTACCTCCTTAGTCGTTTGGCTGAGATGTAGAGAGCGTATGCAAGTTTCTTGATAGGCGGGTATCGTAACTCTGCATCGTGAAGCACTCTGGTGACGAAGTATATTGGCATTTGTTTGCTTTCCAATGCTGACGAAACATATTAGCAATTGGCTAGTAATTAAACCAGTCGATGTTTTACCTGATGTGGGAGGTGCTTTCCAATGGTGATTGGTTGATCAGGGTGCTCTTCATTTATGACCACCTTTTCTCAAGCACGGCTTCCCACAATATTTCCCTTGTCGTCATGTTTTCCACATCTGCTGTCAGCTCCACATCTTTGCCTAGATAGTCGCTTTCAATTGTGGCCATGCATGACTTGCTCGGGAATTGCAGATGTGACCTGATTGTTGACATCTCCTCATATAGTTGTTGTATTGTTGTTATGCTGAACAGGACATTGTACCTGGAATTCGACATTACGACGTGAAATTCCATGAAAACTGCTCGTGATAATGGATCTAATCCGACATTGGTTTCTAAGTGAATGACCCCCTCATGTATTGACCGCTCTGACGAGAATTCGATGAGCTGGACGGGTTTGTTATCTGACGTTATCAGGTAGTTGCCTAAAACAGTGATTGTACATGATGTTGATAGAGCTGCCTCCATCCATGTAGATTATGTTTACCATGTGTGAAGCGATTACCGCCGTGATAACCACCGGATCCTTAGAAGGGACAAAGTTATTCCAAGGGAAGCCATCCCTTGTGACAGAGTCCAATCTTCATGACTTCGTTGTTTTGCTTTTTTCCAGGGATCCATGTTTAGATCATATGGTCGTTTAGCGTTTGTGATGTATCGTTATTGTTTAGTTGTTTTTGGATGGTTTCGTTGGTTTGGCATAGTCGTAAAGAGAGGTTTTGTTATGGTGATTTGAAGTGTTTTATTGTGAAAATATAGATTTTCGAGTTCGTTTGATGAAACGAAATATTTTCCAGTGAATCGGAAAGGTTCTTTTGGTGAAAATGTAGATTTTCGAGTTATTTGATGAAACGAAATATTTTCTAGTGAATAAGAAAGATTTTTTCGGTGAAATTATAGATTTTTCCAGTTTGTTTGATGAAAACGAAATATTTTTCAGTGAGTCGGAATGGTTTTTTTTGGTGAAAATGTAGATTATCGAGTTCGTTTGATGAAAACGAAATATTTTTCAGTGAGTCGGAAATGTTTTTTTTTGCTGAAAATGGTTTTCTGATGAACAAGAAAAGTTTTATGGTGAGTCGGAAAACTTTTTTGCTGAATAGAAAAGTGGTTTTTGTGGCTATTTTGTTGCGTATAGCACGGATGGCGCCATGTTTACGTAAGGTACATATTGAAGGTTTGAGGTTGGCCGATCCTTTTGTTTCCCACATTCGGAAAGGCTTCCGTATTACTAACAGATTGAGTCAATATTGATATATTTTTTACATACGTACGAATTTATAAAAGATGTTGAACTTTAATACTCCGTATCTATTTAAAAGAAATAAAAAAAAAATTACAATTTCTTTACCAAAAAATATATCGCCGAAAAAAGCATTTGAATTATGAACAAAATGAGCCTAATATTGACATACTTTTAACTAATAGGGAAAAAAGCCCCGACGCAACGTGTGCCATTTTTCTATTTAACTAAATTTTCTTCACATGAAAAATAAAATAAAAATAAAAAAATTACATGTTAAAGCACAAGGTGCAGTGAGCACCCCAACGTACTCATTTGGGGCCATCGGTGCCACATCACTTTAACAAACCCCCTCACTATCAACTAACTACAACTTACTCATTCGGGGCCCACCACTTACAACTTTATTTTTTTTATTCAAATATGCAAATAAACTAAATTCATTTCATTCAAATAATACAAATAACATTTTTTTAGGTTACAAAATAATTATTAAAAAAAAAAAAAAATCTTTTTAATGTGCAAACTTGTTCGTATCCCATGTGCAAACTTGTTCTTATCCCATTTGTGTGGCTGTACAAAAAAAAAAAAAAAAAAAAAAAAAAAAAAAAAAAAAAAAAAAAAAAATAATAACAATATTCTTCTTCTTCCTTTTCCTTCCACCACCTGCAAACACAAAAGAAAAAAAAAAAAAAAACCCAAACACAAACACAATGTACAAACACAAACACAACATACAAACACAAACAAACCCATCAAAAAAGAAAAAAAAGAAAGAAAGAAAAGGATTCCATCTGACAACACAGTACAACCAATGCCTCGTTGTGCAGACGGCGAGGCACCCTATGGCGAGAAAAAACGAAGCATCGCGGTGTGGTGAAGAGGCATGGCGAGCTGCCATGCTGGACTGGCGAGGGACGAAATGAACTGCACCGGGTGCTCTTATAATCGTGACCAAATCACGAAAAGTCAAAAACCGCTCTTTACCCTTCTCTTTCTGTAACCTCACCCTATTCCCACAAATCTATCCCCTCATTCCTTCAATTCCGTCAACAAACTGTTCGTAGACTTGCACTCTTTTGCCGATAGCCTTTCTTTCAAGGAGGCAGTCTTGGTCGGCATCACAGGTAAAATAGCAAAACTTCTTATTTACATCAATAGAATTTGGTTCAATTGTCTAGTTATTCATGTTTACTAAGGATATGCTCATATTCTAATATAGCAATTCATGCACTTGAGTGACATGATTATTAATGATAGAGTAAATTACACCGTTCGTCCCTGTGGTTTGGGTAAAATTTCACTCTCAGTCCTTATTTTTTTTCTTGCATCGTTGGTCCCTGTGGTTTTTCAATTGCACACCGGTGGTCCTTATCGTTAACTGGCGTTATCTTTTTCGTTAGCAAGTGGCAACGTTAGTCCATTAACCAAACAAGCGTTTGCAACGTTAGTCCTTTTACTAACGGCCGTTTTATTTTTTTTTCTGAAAATATTTTTTTTTCTGAAAAATAAAAAAGAAAGAAAAATAATTTCTAAAAAAAAGATTTTTCTAAAAAAATTATTTCAAGAAAAAAATTTATAAAAAAAAATTCTAATTTTTTTTTCGAAAAAAATTTCAAAATTTTTTTTTCTGAAAAATAAAATGGAAAGAAAAATAATTTCGAAAAAAAAAAAAATATTTTTCTAAAAAAATTATTTCAAGAAAAAAATTTATAAAAAAAATTCTAATTTTTTTTCTTAAAAAAATTTCTAAATTTTTTTTTCTGAAAAATAAAATTGAAAGAAAAATAATTTCGAAAAAAAAATATTTTTCTAAAATAATTTTTTTCAAGAAAAAAATTTATAAAAAAAAATTCTTATTTTTTTTCTGAAAAAAATTTCTAAATGTTTTTTCCCGAAAAATCTTATTTTTTTTTCCATATAAACTATAAATCTCACTTTTACAAAAACCAATAAAACAAAACCCACTTCCACAAAACTCACTTTTACACCATATAAACTATAAATGTCTACTGCTTCTCAACCTTGGTTCTAAGTGGCTTTTATTAACCATTTCATAACTAGCCTCTTCGAAAACACTGCTTTTTTTCTGCCATTAGCACCGTAACATTGATTTGGTCAAAATGTGAGACTTTTTCTTTTTACCATTTTAGCACCACGCCACCACCAAAATGTGAGACTTTTATAAAGAAATTCTATTTTTTTTTTGAAATTATTTTTCTTTCCATTTTATTTTTCAGAAAAAAAAATTTTTGAATTTTTTTAAGAAAAAAAATTAGATTTTTTTTTTTATAATTTTTTTTCTAAAAATAACTTTTTTAGAAAAATATTTTTTTTTCGAAATTATTTTTCTTTCCATTTTATTTTTCAGAAAAAAAAAATTTTGAAATTTTTTTCGAAAAAAAAAATTAGAATTTTTTTTTATAAATTTTTTTCTTGAAATAACTTTTTTAGAAAAATATTTTTTTTAGAAATTATTTTTCTTTCCATTTTATTTTTTAGAAACAAAATTTTGAAATTTTTTTCAAAAAAAAAAAAATTAGAATTTTTTTTTTTATAAATTTTTTTCTTGAAATAATTTTTTTTAGAAAAATATTTTTTTTTCGAAAATTTTTTTCTTTCTTTTTTATTTTTCAGAAAAAATATTTTTTTGGAAAATAAATATTTTCTTGAAATAATTTCTCTTATACTTTTTTTCTAATAACAATTTGTGGGTATAAAAAGACGAGGCTGAGATCTATGTTTGTTTCTTTTTGTTTCGAGTTAGAATAGATTAGGATGAGAGTTGGAGAGTGATTGGTGAGGGTCTTGGTTTGGTGGTGATGTCGTGGGGTTGTTTGGTTTTACCAATAGCTGTTTTGGGGAGTGTTTGGCTTAAGAAACAAAGTTGCTGGACTGATGCTTTCGACAGTGTGTCTGTCAATAACTCCAGTTTTTTCTTTGCTCTTATCTCTATTGCTTGCCTCGGAGGGGAGAATCATGGTCAAAGTATTGCTGCTGCAACATATCTAATGAACTTCACGCGACGGAATATTATTGATGGTGTGTTAGTTTCAGACAAGTTATATTTTTGTCAACAATTTCGGTTTTACTAGTTTCATATGGGGTGTTGATATAATTACCAGAGTAATGTTATGCTCCAAAATTTTCTTTCCAAAATTCCTAATGAATCTTAGCAAGAAAAGGGATATTGACTTCTGTAAGTTTATGAATAATAATATTTACTGTATTTGTCAACTAGTTATAATACCCGTTTTTTCTAAAATTTTTAATAGTGTTTTTTATCTATTAAAAATCAAATAAGTTATTTTTTCTTTTTGTTTTTTAATTATGGTTCTTAATTTTTGTTTTTGAATTATGTTTGACACATCTAATAATGGTTCATATATAGTTTTTGCATAGACATGGTCATCTTTATGTACAAAATTTAGTTTTTACTTGCACAATAAAAGCTTAAAACTACAATCTATAAAATAGTGTATGCATTGTAACCACATGTGGTGACCCAATGGTTTGGATTTGGTCTCCTAAATGGGACAAATCAATAAATCGCAACAAAACTTTTTACAGGTCACGACCAAACTCATATACGATCGGTCATAATTTAAAGCAGTTAAACAATTAGCTTGATAACTGTTTCTATCCAAATAAACATAAAAAACTAAATAGACACCGCTGCAACTCCCTACAAAATACAACCATCTCACAGTCTAACTATGACATTTTCGAGAAAGGTAAGACTTCAGCAGGCAATGAAAACAAAAAAGGTCGATGTTTTTTAATATTTGCAGATGACCCCTTACAATTTCTCTTCAGTACTTGGCTCTGCAACACCTCGTGTTGGTCTTTTTACATCTGTCATTTAAAAACTATTGTGGCCTCCTGTAATGATGAAAGTAATTTTTAAATTTTGAAGGTCAAACAAACTACTTGTAGATTTCGATAATGGCACAAATTATCAGCAATTTCTTTGCATAACAGACCAGGTACTTTATTAGAAAACTCTACCAGGAAGCAAAGACATTTGATTGCTTGAATTCCCAGCATGATATACTCTTCCACGCACATTTCTAATGGAAAACCAGAGTTAGATTTTCATTGTCATACTTACAAAGAGAACGGGAGATTTGATGTTTTTTTATTGACTGACAGCAGCGGGTTTTTAGAAGATTTTTGGAAAAAAGTTGGGAAAATTTAAATGGAAAAGTTGAACCATTTCAACCCGAAATGGTCTTGATCCGTTTAAGTCTGTACTTAGAATGACACATTTTAACCCGATAATGTTGTTTTGATTGTTACCTAACTCGTCATCTTGTCACCTCTAGCACTACCTTCTGCATCAATGGAAGTGGAAGTGAAAATTAAGCATGCATCCACTAATACATCAGTTATTGCGCAAAATTAAGCATTATGCCTAAGCAATGTCTTTACAGTTAATAGTAAGGTACAATGTAGCCATTCCAATCTGCATTTAAAAAAGAAAGATTACTTCAGACCAAAAATTGGATAACAAACACCCCTTAATTATTAATCAAGTTTAGAATACATGGCCTTATGGGAATGAAATTCTTACAAACTTATTTAATGAGCAAAAACAATATCATTGGATTCAAAACCTACTCAACAAATGCCTTAAAAAATAATCCTCGCAGATATGCCTTTGGTATCGAGGCATCCAACTTAATTGCTTTGTTTGCATCATAAACAGCCTCTGCACCAATACAATTGTAATACCTCAACCTAGCTAGAGCGACACAAAACCGTGTCAATACTGTTGTGCCCCAATTAAGTAGCCTTGTTACCATACTCCTTGCATTGTTGATACACAAATTAGAAGAATAATCTAATTATTTGCTGCATGCCGCAAAGAAAATGGAATTTGTTTCAGTAAAATATAACAATAATATAAATAAGATATTAGCCAAATGTGGAACTCAAGTTTCATGTTATACATTTGTATGTTTCTATCTTTAGTTGCTACTGCAAATTAATTTTTTGTTATTTTCTAATATACTTCTATCTTCTGCGTTTATTATGTTGTAATCTTTTCAAAACAAATCTATAGCAAAGCTACATTTGCTGTACTTTGATTGTATATGGACCAAGTCTAATAAAGCATAAGCAGGAAAAAAGTACGGATTCCCAAACACCCACTAACATGCTCAAAGTTTGTAGTCAAGTAAAAGTACTATAAATTTCAAGCTCAACACTTAGCAAATACATGATCCCATAACATTGTAAAGGTGATGATTACCAAGTTCAAATGATTAGTATATATTTATATATCTCTTCACATAAATGAAAAACATGATTATCATGTATTAAATAATTAAGGAGTAGTAGAAAGGTCCAGCTGCATTTGTTTAATGAAAACCTACCATGATGGAGTTAGTAATCAACAATTTTAATATGATATGATCTACGGGATTCTTTTAATTCTTAAAACCTATAATACATGACAACTAAAATCCTCAATAAAGATGAATAGTAATATGAACGGTTAAGTTTTATTGTATACCTTTGTCAAAACTCTTGTAGATAACTTGCAAGGAGCTTTCTAGCTCAGCTCTGACTTGAAACGCCTAAATAAAATAGGTTCTTTATTGAATGCGAGCACGATGCTTTGCAATTGAGTGTATTCCAAAGCCTGCACAAAAATGATTCACTTTCATACAAAATATATAATATCTTTACCAGTTCTACAAACATATGTATAGCCATATGATGTCCTCTACTTATAAATCTTACTGTGATATTTTGAGGGGTTTTTTTTAAGTCAATAAAGAAAACTTTGATATTGATATTAGGAATAGCAATTAGCTCATACTGATCAAACATAAGTAATTATCAATTGGTAAAGTGAAACTACTTCTATACGTTCTTTTAGCTTTAATTTATATGTAATTCGAAAAATAATAAAAACTTCTCAAGCATTTCACAATCAAATATGATTATCAAAATTTCAAGCAATAGAAATACATCTAAACAATATATAGTACTACTGCATTGTGCCTCATTTAAACCGAGTATCTGATTCTCTTTGTTCAAATAACATATTCATTTTAAAAATGTACATCCAAACACCCCTTTAAAGTGCATATATGTTACTCCAAACAAAACATTATAATTGTGAATATAAAAGCTATATAATTAGCTAGTCAAACTCAATCAAGATTCACAAACAGTCATTCAACCACTATATATAGTACTACTGCATTGTGCCTCATTTAAACCGAGTATCTGATTCTCTTTGTTCAAATAACATATTCATTTTAAAAATGTACATCCAAACACCCCTTTAAAGTGCATATATGTTACTCCAAACAAAACATTATAATTGTGAATACAAAAGCTATATAATTAGCTAGTCAAACTCAATCAAGATTCACAAACAGTCATTCAACCACTATGCAATGACTTCGACTACACATATGAACAATGTACATGAAAACAAAATAGTTTTACCTCAATTGGGTTGATCGGAGCAACACCAACTAAAATGACCAAATTACCCTAAAGAGAGTTGTCCTTGAGAAACTCCCGTAGTAGCATGCCCAGAACTCCCTATCATCAAATAAGTCTTTATCATCTCTAACGGAGCAACACATGTTGAAACCGCCCCTACAACTGCACCTTTACTTAATATTTCTTAATGAAGCATTCCCAATCTTGATCTATGTAGGTCTCTAATTATATCCTAGGATAATTATTGAAGGTAAGGGTCTCTAACTCCAAAATGATGATTTTTCAATGGAATATGAAAACATAGTTAAAATATGTGTTTAACCTAGCATTCATTAAAAGATAGAATATGAAACACAGTTAGAATATTTGTTTAACATTTAGGTTCAAATGATTGGTACTCACCTCAGTACATTGCTCTTCAATTTATGTCACCAACGTCAACTCACATCACAACTAAATGCTAACCTGGCCAAAGAAAAAAATAACCCACATCTCATTGCTTTTTACATTTTCTAGGAACGCTTTGCATACTGGGTATTTGATTGCTAGAACTTGGACAAAAGGTTATCAAGATTCTCATGGGTCATTCAGGAGAAGCTACAAACTGACAATAGTCAAATTCTTTTGAGACTACTAATTGAAAAAGATAACTAAATCAGTCAGACTAATCACTACACAAACCACATTATCAAACAGTATTAAAAAGCATAACTCACTTGTGCATGTAAGATGAATGAAGTTCAACATTGATTCCAATGAAAAAAAGTGAGTTATGTAACTATTAATTCTCAATTAGCAATGTCCACCACTTGAGCCTCGCAGCCGGCTGAACCACCACCACAGTCCGCACAACATTAAGGTTGTGAATTTGTTTTTATATGGATAATTATTCGAAGGTTGTGAATTACTCCCAATTAAGGCTAAAGAATGTATGTGAGTCAAATAGAGGTGGTGAATGTTTATAAAAAAAAGTCAGTGACAAATCGATCTGATGAACCTGAGGTGTTTGAAGGTGGCGGTTTGATGATTTGTGGTGAAGTTTTTGGTGATAGATATATGTTTTTTGGGTTGTTTTGAGGATTTTCCGGTTTCTCTCTTAATTTACACTTTAGTCTAAAACAATGAAAAAAGAGCTTGAAAGCCCATATGTATTTTTAGCTTTTTTAATACATCTAAGTAGGGAAACGAATTTTTAAATTTTTTTTGGCTAAATTAAGTAATATTCACACTTTATTTTATTTTTACTTCTTATAAAAAATTAAAAATAATTTAATTATTGCCTAATAAGGAATGATTTGATTTTTTTGAAATGTAAAAGTCCCCTTCTAATTTGTACACATTTAAAACACCCCTCTTTCTGACTAATATGAGATATAACAATATCTTTCAATGACTCAGATGTACATAAATAAGTACATTGACGACAAATGGAAAATACTTTACTACTTTACACGATATTGCCCATTATTTATAGACTAAGCCGAGCATACACACTTTACCTTAAAGTAACCACATATGGTGATTGCAGTCTTATGAATCTCATATTCCATAGTGTGTCCCCATGGGAATCTGAGTCGTGATCGCAATATACTAAGGTCAGTTAGGTCCCGGGTTTTTTCGGTCCGGTCTCGGTCCATAAGCATTGGGCCCGATTTTTGCCTTCTTCCCCCTCTGATGATAAGTTAACCTCATTGATCATCTTTTGTACAATTGTCAGGTGGAAGTATCCATAAATTTTCAAAGACATGTGTACCTTAAAAGCATTAGGGATAGTGGAACTCATTTGGTACAGGATAAAACCTCCCGCTAATGTCCCCACAATTCCACCAACGATCGTGATCCCTCCAAATAACAAGTCAACATTGCTCTATAAAAGATGAAAATATCAAATAGACAATATCATAAGCTAAAGCTTAGTGCATTTTTTTTAAATATTAAACCCATAAAACTTTAAAAATTACCAAAATCCGGTCTTTAATCGATTCTCGATCTTTTACCGGTTTTAGACCGGACCGAACCGGAAACCGAAATTCCACAAAATCCAAGACCGAGGACCGGACCGATTTAGCCTCGGTTCGGTCGGTTCGGGCCGGTCTCCTCCTGTCTTCGGTCGGTCTTCGGGTTTCCGGGCTCGATGCTCATCCCTACTCTCGTGTGAAGCACAACTCACTTAATCCATACTTAATTCGGACAGAACACACATCATAAATGCGTTGTGGGTTTTCTTTAAGGAACTTTGTAGGCATTATACTCCTCCACTTGAGCACTCGTTACAAAGTACACTGCCACAAAAGCGACAATGATGTCCAGAGCATATGATAGAATGAAAGCGCACATCAGCAGTAGCACTATCAGCCAACCAATTTGGTGGGTCGGCTTCTAGAAGTTCCTATACAGTTAAGATACCAATCAAGAAGTTATGATCGTATAGGTTTTAGATTAAAGTATAGCTTTTTGATTTTATTAATGACAATATCTACATCCATCACTTGTACCCCCCATAGAAATAAAACTTATAGCTTTACTAACTTAGTCAAGATAATTAGTAAATTATATAAACCACGAATGGGTCTGAGCACAACTTGCAATCGTTCCTATTTAATAATTACTTCTGCAAAATAATAATAGCCATGACACCTTGGACATATTTTAATTTCTGCTTGACATGATGATTAACACTCCAATTAGTCGTATAGGATTTTGATAATTTGTTTTAGGGTTGTGGTAAAGTAACGATTTAGGGTTTCGAATAAAAATATTGACTCGTGATTTAAGTGTTGCTTGTGATCGGCGATGTTGCGTGAGATCGATCTGAGAGGTTTGGGGTTGTAAAGGTTTTTGTTAGGTTTTGTTAAATGAGAATGAAGATGTGCTCCGTTCTTTTTTCAATTTACAATATTAGTCCAAAAGTGTGAAAAAAAAAACCCCTTAGGTACATGTGTTTTTTAAATTTTTTCATAACATCTAAAATTGTAAAACGACGAAAATCATCTATTTTTACTCAAATTAGAAAATATTTATTTTTTTCTATTAAAGATCTCAAAAAAAAAATAATTAATAAATCAATTATTACTAAATAAAGAATGATTTGATTTTTTTAAAATGTGAAAGTCTTCACTTGAGGTTTCGTTTTATTATATAAAAGATCGGTCATCAAGAGGAATTTTAGTACTAAAAGTTTAAAAGGATATATATCACTACGTGTTATGTACAGTTTTTCCTTCTTGTTTCTAGAGGAATATCTAGATGCTATGCAAATTAATTTTTTTTTTTTTTTTTTTTTCAAACAGTATGCTAATTGATTATTGTTACTTAGGGCCCGCTTGGTTCAGTAGAGGGGAATGCAAAGGGAAAGGGTAAGGGAATGCAAATGAATGGGTGATGGTGGGTAATCATTACCTTACCCCCTAATTTACTCTATAATGGTTGATTACCCAGTACTGGGTAATCATTATATTGCCTTCTCTAACCAAGCATCATTATTCATTTCTTTTCCCATTACCCACCCCCCTTTACCCCCAACCAAGCACCCCCTTAAAGTCAAGATATTGCATGTGAGCCATGTTTTGGCATATTCGAATTGTTTCTTTTTGTTGCTGATGGTTATGGTTAATGGTGGCGATTTGGTGATGGTGATTTGGGTTAACCTGGAAATTGATGGGTGTGGTGCGATGGTGTGTGTGGTGTGATTGGTGGCGATTTGTGGTGGTGCGATTGGTGTGGTGTGGTGCGATTTGGTGGTGGCTGTGTTTGTGTTTTTATAAGAGTAAATTACAAAGATGGTCCCTGTGGTCAAACATTAAAAGACAATTTTGCCCTTATGTGCCTTGCACATGAGGGGTGTTTAACAGTTAAACTTGACGCCGTTTGGTCAAGGGACTATGAGTGTTAAGGGTTTCAGAGTTGGGGACTATATGTGCAAAAAAAAGAGTCAAGGACCATGCGTGTTAGTCAACCCAAACCACAGGGACAATATTTGTAATTTACTCTATATAGATATAATAAAGTGTTGCGTGCTTAGTGGTGGCAAGTAAAAAGTGTTGCATTTCAATATTAATGTGTTGCACTTGTTAGTAAAAATGTTGCATTTGAATTTAAAAGTGTTGCACCTTACTGTATAAGTGTTGCACATGAGTATAAGAAGTGTTGCGCTTGAATTTAAAAAGTGTTGCAAGTTAAAGTACTACAATTGCTAAACAAGGGCAACACTTTTAAAAAAAGTCGCATATTCTAATATAAGTGTTGCATATACCTAAAGCAACGTTACATAAAGTAGCACTTGATAAAGTGTCACATTATGCATAATGCAATATTTTAAAAACATAATACAACACTTTATGCGTGCTGCCTTAGCTTCATTTTGTTGCAGTGAATTTCTTTCTTTAACCGGGACTAACAATTACTGAGTTGTATCATCTACTTCAAAAAATCTTTTTTGTCACAAATCTATAAAATAGAAAACATAAAACTCGATATAAATAAATAAACTTAGAAATTGAAGGACTTAAAAAAACAGAGAACTAAAACGATACTTTTAGCATCTTTACCACACGATGGTCTCACTAATCACTAATGAAGCTCAAAAGAAAATTTGCTTTTAGAAAAAATATCAATACACTTTTGGCTTTTTGACAGTGTTGTCGTTGACTTCATTTTCTTCACTTGGCTCAAATTGACAATTCCACTTGTTCAAATCCCATAACCGAGTCTTAAATACTTTACCAATATAGTGATTAAATTTTTCCTTGTTTGCTGATAACAAGATAACAGTTATTGTAATTTTACGATATATTTTCTTGATGTTCCCAAGGATATTATTCATTTACGGGTGAGGTAGCCTCACCATATTAGCAAACGTTACACAACCATGGTACACAACACATGTTATAGCAACATATCTCCATGCTACAGAAGTTTTCATGTTCATTTCTTTCAACTTATTGACCAAATCCACCCTTTTTCTTCGAATTTCTGATCTTCTCGGACAAGTCTTGATCATTTTAATATAAGTTTGCATGTCGTGAACGCATAGGATGTCTTCAATATTGAAGAAATCCATCACATTCACGCCATTTTTCACTCTCGGATCTATCATGATATCCGATATCTTGTTGGTATCGTCGTTAGCTGTCTTTAATCGGTCAAGAACCAATTCGGTACCAACATGAGCATAGCACGTATGCCTCCAAGATGTAAATGTCTCATTGAATATAACTCCTGGAAGTTTTGTTATAGGGTCATTTGCATTAACGATTCTAAGAACTTTTACTCCCAACTCCTCGCACCTTTCTTTGAAACGAACGTTGCCAACCCTTGGTCCTGCGAATGAGAAAACCGTTAACGGGACCGTGTGTTGTTTTAGGCCGACTTCAGCTATGTCATACGCGAGTAGCAAAGCTAGTGAACTGCCCATGCTATGTCCGACTAATGTTATACTTAGTTCTTCGTGTTTATGCTTTCTTAGAAGTCGAGAAACTTCAGAAAGAAGTTGTTCCCGACAACTACCGAGACCAAACCTTACATTGGTTTCAGAAGAAGTGTACAAGCTGAGAAACCCAGCCGCTACCATTATATCAGGTTTGGGATTATTAGAATCCAACATAGCGGCAGAGGCGGACATAGAGACTTAGAAGGGGGGTCACTTGCCCCCACGACTCGCCGAAAAAGTTAAGATTTTAGTGTAAAAAAAATTTTTTTTGGACCTTTTTATTAAAGTGCACCCCTCCAAAAAATCAAATTGCCCCCCACCTTGAAGCCAAAAATATAAAAACCTTAGTTTTTAGTGTAAAAAAAAAAATTATGACATTTTTATTAACATGCATCACGAATTTTATCAAAATTTTTTTTTTGCCCCTGCCTTGGAAAATCCTGGGTCCGCCTCTGCATAGCGGGAGATAGCGAACTCATCAGGTTCGCTATCCACTCAGGATAAGTAACCGTTCCACGAAAAGTTACCAAAATATCCCTCCTCCCAATCCTTTTTACCTCTTCATCCGATGACACCGCAATGTACCCCACCCATCGAGCACACGAACCGCCATTTTGAATAGGGATGCTAATGTCAGCAGTGGCATAGACATACTTTGTAACTTCATACCCACAATCTCCAAAACCTACCTCCGAAAACATCCGTTTCTTTCCATACTTGCAGTTCAAGTAACGGCCCGAATTAGGGTTTAGATCAAAAGCGTCATAGCATGCGGTAACAAACTTTCCATAACGGATGATTTCACACTGGAGAAGTGGATTCAAGGGTTGGATGAGATCATCCCAGTTGTTTAAACCTTGAACATTTCTCCAATTAAGAGGTAAAGTTGAGGAATTGTTAGAAACCCTAGTTGATGATAGCGACGAGGCTAAAGACTTCACTCCAACAACTTTGTTACATATCTTGCTTGTAAAACGAGGTCTATATGAATAAGGTGCTTCGGGGGTGATGATCATGGTAGGATTAAGTGGGAAGTTAACAAGATTCATGCATGGATTCTTGATCACGTTAATGAATGCTTTAGATGCCATATGAAATTGGCTAGATAGGCAGGTTGATGATTAGAGAGAAATTAGATCGAGAGATTTATGAAATCTAAAGCTTGTTTAGCAAGGTTTTGACTTAGAGGTTAAGCAAAGCTCAACAATATGTCATATATAAATTATGTGTGTGTGTACGCTCGTATGTACATTAGCCACATATTGGTGAATTGAAGGTAGCATCTCTTTGAAAGATACTCACACACATACGCGAAAAAAACAATCATACATCATTGATTTAGCTTTTTGTTTTAATAGATACCAAATAGATCGATCTAAAACGCAATAACATTTTGTTTCCACCGATAGTGATGGTCATCACAGTGGTAGGCTAATGGTTAGGGGACATAAGCATAGCGCATATTATAAATTCAAGTCATATCCCATTACTATTTAATCATAGCGTTAGGTGATTTAGTTTTCTAATAATGTCTTGTGGAAAAAATCTCATTACTATGAGATTAAAATGTGAGAGCTCTCAAGTAAGGGTGTAAATGAGCCGAGTACTGCCAAGCTCAAACTCGACTCGACTACTAAAACTCGAGCTCGAAACTCGACTAGAGCTTTGGATGTCAAACTTGAGCTCGACTGGTCATCTAAAATTCGACTCGAGCTTTATTTTCACATTTTAAGCTTCAACTCGATGAAAAATCGGCATATTAAGCCCGACCCGACTCTGTTATATGACTATTAATTAGTTACATGTACATAAACTGATAAAAAGGTAAAAGTGTAATTTAGTTGAGGCTCGATAAGGCTCGCAAGCCTCACAGCCGAGTATTTTGGAGCTCGAACTCTACTCGAAAGTTTACTCGAGCTCGACTCGTTATATCGACTGGATTCTAGTAGTTTACGAGTCGATCTTGAATAACTCGCGAGCTGTCTCATCTTGTTTACACCTGACCTAGTCTCAAGTTCAAATCTTGTTTGGGGTAAAAAACTATGAATTTTTCACATAAATCTCCTAGAAATAGAAAGTTTTATCTGATTCTAGTCCGTATAACGGTAGTCTCAAACATTATAAATTAGTCGGCAAAAAAGAAAAAAACCATAGCTACAAGATAAATATGCCTTGGAAGAATAAGTCAGTACGTGGAAATTGCTAGAGGGCCGGTTATTTGGCATAATTAGAGTCTTGAGTTACTCGAATATGGAAGGTGTAATGATTGAATCATTCCACAAGTGTCATATGTATGTTTGATAGTACAATTTATGTGGATACATCATTCCTCATGTTTTTATGCTCGCTGCAACAGGCGAGGTGACATCGTCGTTTATGGATATTTTATCACAAAATTCAGGTTCGTATATTTTAGCATTGATCCTTCAAATAAGTTTGTTTACCAGGTCTTTTGTAAGCAAATTCGCATGGATGGCGAGGTATTAAATTAAGGAAATTAGGGTACGTTGTTTGTATTATGGACACGTGTCGTCATGTTTAGTGGTCGGTGGCGTTGAATAAAAATAAAATCTGAACAAATAATACTAAAAACTTTTTGCGGCTGAGTAGAAAACGAGAGAGGTAAAGCATAATTATAATTTATAAACCTCTAGAAACTTAACCCTTTATTCCTCCTTTCTACGCTGATCCCGTAATACACGAACCATATTTTTATATTCACATCTCTTGTCTTCGTATCATTATTCATCTTTCGTTTGATTATAACAGAAGTTTTAGCTTCTCACAAGGATTAAAGCAAGATAATATACTCTTTTCATTTAAAGTAATTGTAAACATACAATTTTAAAAATATGTATTAAATACATCTTTATAATTTGTCAGTTTTTTCACACTAAACATCTATTATTTCAAAAATATTTGGCAATAATCATACCTCAGTCGGTGAGAGTTAAGCACAACATATCTCAAAGACTAGCGATGTAATCTTTTTCTTTCAAACACATATTTTGATAATATCACTCCCAAACGCCTTTTTATTTATTTCATCTTCTTCTCACCACCTCCAATACCCATCATCATCATATTCTTTCAAACACACATTTTGATATTTTGTGGTAGTTGAGAGTGATTTTATAGTGAAAGGTATAGGTATTTTTTGATTGGGTTTAGATATTTTATGGTAGTTGAAATTGATTTTATAGTGTGTGGTTTAGGTATTTTATGGTGGTAAAGGTAGTGAGAATAGATGATAATGATAATGTCGTAGAGGAAGATGATGAAATGAACAAAATGGTGTTTGAGAGTGATTTTATTACGAGGTGTTTTTGAATTTTAGTAATAACGGGGATAATAGAGAAAAATTACGTCGTTAGTCCGTAGAGATGTATTGTTTCTTACTTTTTAAAACAAATGAATGATTATTGCCAAAAGTTTCTGACATGGATGTTTAGTGTGAAAATTGATCAACCACACGAATGTGTTTTGCAGTTTACTCTAATAATAATAAAAAAAGTTGTAATTTATAAAAGTTAAACTACATGAGGTATTTGTTAAATTTATAAATTCACAACAAAATTATGAAAATTGATCTGTTTACATTTAATTCTATAAAGTTGACATAAGGATTAGCCCACTTTTGCCTTTCAAAAAAAAAAAAAAAAAAAAGGATTAGCCCACTTTTAACACTTGTGAAATTGATTGTAAATTTTATTAAATCAACTAGTAGAATATATTGTCATTTTACACTTAAGTCAACAAATATTAAAGGAGCTCCACGACCATTCGTTTCATCTTTTTTTTTTTTTTTTTTTTTTTTTTTAATTTTTTTAATTTTTTTTTTCTCTAAAAAACTTTTAACCCCAATTTATCAAAAGTTTGATCAAATCAATTCACTTAGACGTTTTATTGTTAATGAGAGGGCTATTTTTTCCGTACGGTGAAATCGAGCTCTCCTACCCAGAGACGCACTCAGAATTTTCAAGGGAGTATTGCACAAAAAAAATTATTGGCTAACTAAGTTACACCATAAAAAACGAAAGTAGCATAAACAAATTATTGGGGATTGCACGTATCAAAAAACAACCGTTTTAAAAAAAAAAACTTGCACCAATGTAGTTCCGTGTCCCTGGTTGTGCCCAAGATGCTTATCTTCAATTTTGTGATTTCTCTTATTGTATAAAAGATATAATTAAACTTGATAAACTAAATGTATCCTAATAAGTGAAAAATACATGTAAGAAATAAATAGACCTTATCTTTTGTAACTGCAATTCCATCATTGTTTGACTTTTCTTTACCAGATGCCGCTCTCTTAACACCTTTGTTCACATTCAAATTAGGCATTGGCTCTACAGGAACTTGCTCTTCTTCATTCTCAGCAGAGTTATTTATATTCGAGCATTGCATCATAGCATCTTTAATAGCACTTGATGCAATCTTATAACTCTCTTGTGATATTGACCCTTCTTCACCTACAATTATAGCCCGACGACACAAATCATTAAGGCGGCGAATCTTCGTTTGTACATTTTCCAGCTTTTCGCTCAGAGGGATTCTACTTGCAGCTGCATTCGTCCATCTTTGCAGTACATATTTGACTGGGATAGTGAAAACACCCGACATTTGAAGAACCACAATCGCATGCCTACACAAATAACCTCTAAATTCAAACGAACGACACGAACAACAGATGTCCAACTGCGTTTCATTCCATTCCACCATGTAATCTTGATTGGTTTCAAAGTCTTTTACGACATACGTTATGGAACTACTGTCTTCTTTTTCTATCTTAAGGAGACTTCACCTCCGGTGTGTCATGCCACGCGTCAAAATCTGCTTTCGCTTGTTCTTCATACATATCTTCAACGATCACTTTGTATCGTTCTAGAAAGACTCTCAACGAAGTGTCGACCTGAATGTATTTGTCAAAGAAGGAATTTAAACTTTCAGAACGAGAATGTGTAGACAACCCAGCAAGAGATACATTTTTTATAAACGTTGGCGCCCATAATCTTCGATCTTGGTACAATGACTGAAACCATGTATCCTCGCCAAGATTAAATTTGTTAACTAACTTCATCCACCTTTTGTCAAACTGTTCTTCAGTCCATGACTTGTGTATACATTTATCAAACTTTGCCATGAAAGTATCATGCCACGGGTTCATATAATCAAGTTGACTCGAAAACTTTTCCAGGACATACCACAGACAATAACAGTGTCGTGTATCAGGGAATACTGATGCAATAGCGGCTTCCAAATAATTGCCCTGATCACTAAGTATTACATTTGGAGCTCGGCTACCCATTGCCAAATACCAAGTTTGGAATAACCACACGAATGTGAAAAACGTCTCATCTGCAATCAATGCACACCCGAGTAATGTAGGCTGACTATGTTGGTTGACTCCAATAAAAAGAACCAACGGTATCTTATACTTGTTCATGAAATAAGTAGTGTCAAAAGAAACCACGTCACTAAAGTTAGTATAATCGTCAATCCCCTTAGCATCAACCCAAAAAACGTTTCTCAGTTGATGCTCTTCGTTTAAATCCACAGCATAGAAAAATTTGGGATTCTCTTCTTGCATTGTTACAAAGAGTTCAAGAAGCTGAGCATCTCCCTCCTCTAACGTTAAACTCCGGCCCCTATCATTTTGATTCCTAATAAAATTATCCAAACCATTACACTGATATACACCATATTGTTTGGACATGGAAGCTAACATCGTTTTCCTACGTGCCTTAGCGTCAGTCTTATGTGGGTCCGAACCCCTATGGCTTCTAAAAAAATGTGACTGAGATGGTATAAGTTCATGGTTATGCTCCTTCACAAAACTATGTATGTACCATTTTCCGTCTGGTTTTCACTTAACATGCATACTTGCTTTACAACCTATCTTAGGTGAAGGCCGGGGATTGATTGCATCGTCCGATTGTTGTTTGTTACCATATCTTATACACGAAAACTTAGCATCAATAAACTCCTTTGATGACCTAGAACGACGACTGCTAAGTTTGGCGGTTCCAAACCCCACTGACTTTGCATATTCTTTATAATACTCGTAAGCTAAATCATTTGAATCAAATTCAATGGGTTCTTCAGGTTCTGATTTAGTACCATCGGGGACAGCATTAACATCCATCATTACAGTAGCAAAGTTCAACTGTTTTCCAAGCAAACCACAATATAAATTCGCATTTGTACTATCACATTCGCAGATACAAAACTTCCTCTTGTTGATCCCTTGGATAACCTAGACCTAGAAAACGAATATATATAAAATTAATATTGACAAATATGTAAGGGTTGTTTGCATATAACGCCGACGTACTTTTTAATTTCTCCCCTTTTAGTCATTGCACTTAGGGGGTGTTTGTTTCGGCTTATATAGTCGTCTTATGTCTTATTTGGTTTTGGGCTTATATTTCATAAGCTCACTTTTTGTGGAATATTTTGAAACTTTTCGGCTTACATTAGCTTTATATGACATAATAAACTTATATAAGCCGAAAAGTTTCAAAATATTCCACAAAATGTGAGGTTATGAAACATAAGCCCAAAACCAAATAAGCCATAAGCCGGCTACATAAGCCGAAACAAACTCCCCCTTAATTGTTTTCTTTCCTTTTTTTTTTTGGGTTACCAGGGTTCGACTCGACATTGTAATTTGTAAATACAATAAGTCATGCCACTTATAGCATACCTTAAACGCTAAATAAAAACATCACACACTATATTATCAAAACCAATACATTAAACTAAATTATTGAAACTATCTATGTGCCTAAATTACTACTAATAAAACTAAAATATGCTCATAGCAATCAGACATATAATACAAATATGCACAAAATTATATCATTAAACTAAATATTATAAATAAAAATGAAATTTTAAATAAAATTACCAGAAAATTAACGAGAAATGATTAGGGTTTTGGTTCAGATCACGTGATTTGTGGTTTTATTAATTTTAGGGTTTCACTGTGAATTTGGGTGAGATATGTTGAAGAAGATGAATTTTTTATATTTTTGGTTTAAATTAAATGCAAAGGAAATAAAAAATGGGTTAAAAAAGTTGTTTTAGGGTGCACTTGTGTTGGATTGTGACGTTGACACGTGGTATCTACTTTGGTCCAAGGGGTATTTTAAAAAAGAGTTTTGCCAACTCCACAATTTTTTTTTCTTCACATATATTACTCGTACATTGTTTGATTCATGTATTTAGCTAAGTTTCTCTCTCTCTTTTTCTGTTAGCTAAAGAAAGTGGGGTTTATCAATTTAATATTATTTGTTTTATAAGTGGGGTACATTTTTCCCTTGCAAAGTCTATCCCTATATGTGTAATATAAGAGAGACTCTCCTCATTAAGACCAATTAACAGCCATGGGTCCCACGTAAGCCCAAAGATCTCTTAGCTAACAAAAAAAATAAACACCCCTAAGTTTCTCTCTCTCTTTTTTTAATTAGTCAATCAAACAATGTCATATCACTTTGTGAATGTGTTTTGTAAAACCTTTTTTGTGAGTCTAGCAAAACTTTTTTTAAAAAGTTATCTCAAAACCACTTTATTCATTTTTAATATCACCCTTGATCGTGACGCGTCTCTTTTTATGTTAGTTGTGTCACTTCAGCTCTACATTAGTACTATGACACGCTTTTTTTTGTGTTAGTTGTGTCACTTCAGCTCCACATTAGTACTTTTTAAACTGACACACACTTGCCAATAGTAATATGTCTCTTTTTATGTCACTACACAAATATACTTCACAAAAACTCTCACACACACAAAACACAAATGGCCCCCGCACCTCTCGGCTCTTGCTTGGCGCCAAACCGAAGAGATCCAAACCGACGCACCACCGACGAGGTGGTATCGGTGTCACAAAACTGACGTGCGTCGGTTGGCACTAGTCTAGGTTGTATATTGGCCCTTATATTTGTCTTGATAGTAAAGAGTGAGACATTAAATTTAGAGAAATGATTGGATAAATTGATATGACAATAGTTTATTGGCTTGTGAATAATTGGATTAGTATGCTTTTACTAACAAGAAGTTGTCACATATGTTTAGACATATAATTAGGCATACAAAATATGTAACACCCTCAAAATATCGCAGCGGAAGATTATGTCACTGGGGTGCTACTTCATAATACAAAGTACAAGGTATATAAAACAACCTCTAAATGAGACGTTTTGAAAAGTTATTATTCGATAAATGAAATCAAAGTTACAAACATGAGGTCGCAAAGTACAAGATTACATAAATGTTTATAAAATGTATTGAATGGTAAATGATAAAAACATAAGTCTTCAAAATATGTCGTGCGACTCTATGTTCCATGCAACAGCTATCGCCTTATTGATCTGAGATAAACATGCTAAAGTGTCAACACAATGGTTGGTGAGTTCATAGAGTTTGGTTAAATTGTAAAGCCTTTAAAGAATGTTCCCACAGCAAAGGCATTGTAAATCCATTCAGTTCCAAGTTCCGCCCATACAAAACTTGCAACCTATGTGTTTACAACTAACTGCTAAAATATAGTACATATTATAGTCAAGCACACATACAGTCATAATAGTTCACATCATTTCACTTAGTGTTGCTCCGTCAATAAGGAGACTTGGGGTTACTCAGATAAACATGTACACAAAGCAAAGGCGATATCAATCCATCCAGTTGCAAGTCCAGCCCATACAAGACTTGTAACCTATGTGTTCACATCCCATTGCATATAATATAGTTCATAATAAAAGTATCACGCATATAATAATGTATGCCAAGCATAGCCCCTAGAATAAATAATATGCGTCCCGTAACATAGTGAACGAGAGGTTGGCCGACCTCTAATAACGCTATCCATACTACCTACTAATAGGAGACTAACAATGTGAATGTACGAACAGTACATCATACAACTATTATACACAATTAAGAACGCTCTGAACATGGGAGACTTTGCACGCTCCACCAATAAGGCGAGACTTTAGGTCAAGAACGCTCCACCGACACGGCGAGACTTTGCACGCTCCACCCATAAGGCGAGACTTTAGGTCATAGCACGCACCACCGACATGGCGAGACTTTAGGTCATAGTACGTACGGTTCATTAAGTTCATAACAAGTCATAAGTTCGTAATTAAGTTCAAGAGTTTGACTCAAGTTCAAAAGTTCAAGTCAAAAGAGTTCATAAAATAGTAATCAATTTAGTTCAAGTATAATAAATTCATTTCAATAAAGCGAGTAAAGTGTTTTGATAACCAAGTAAAATATGTAAGTAAAACAAGCATGTATCTCCCCCAAAGAGTAAAGTAAGTTAAACGAGAAAAAGTGGGGCTATGACTCACCGTAGTGATCGGCAGTAGGGTATAAGATGTATCGAGGAGTTGCGAGCTTTTGTGATAACCTAAAGATATAATACGCGTCTTAGGTTTGGAATAATGTCTATGAAAACATAAACGAGCCTATATACGTCCTTATATTGATAATGATGTAGTACTTGGTAGTTTTGTGTATGTCGTTTCATAGAAACGGTTTATGAAACATTTTTAGTTTAGATATCTCGTACTACCGTTCGGGCCATCATAATTCAAAGGTCATGTAGTAAACGTTCGAGGAGCTAGGACACTTTAAATCTTCAATCCAGCAACTCGTCGATCCATTTACCCAAATGAAACCCCTCACATGAAGCTCCCTAGTTTTGTAGTGTTCGATATGGAAAAACATATGTTTTAGTCGTTTGATTATGTGACATATAGTTTAAGTGGTTACATGGTTTGCAAAGTAAGTTTGGTCATGTTCTGTAAGCGGGTTTGAGTTGGTTTAAATGTTTAACAAAAGTAGTTTGGTCCTTTGGTCATACAAGTAACTTAAATGGTTTTACAATTTCTCGTCGTTTTACAAAAGTTACTATTCCGAAGGTTGAATAAACTTAGGAAAATTTATTTTGAATGAAGATTGTTATCTTATAAAGTTCATTATGTCTACTAAGTATTTAGTTTTGAAAACAACATGGTTTCTAATTACTTGTCTAGTGAAAACTAATTTTATTTGACGCCGAAAACTGTTTTACAATTTGAGACAGAAAACTGCCTTTATTTGGCATTTTCAGGCCGAGTTTCTTTCTAGTGGACCTAAAGCATCATTCCGGACAACTTTTGTGTTTTAACTTTTTGATGAATCGGACCAGAAGTGCCTCGAAAAAAATCTCAGATTCATGTAGTACGCTATTTTGACAGTTTCTAGTTTTTCGATTTCGTTAACTTCTTTTGATCATAACTTTTGACTCGTGTACTCGTTTTCAGTGATTCAAATTGCTACGTCTTCCTTGTAAAACCCTCTTTAACAGTAGGTAGTTGCGCAAAGTCATGACTATTCTATTTTGGTCATTTTTCATAGCATAAGTCACTAGTTTACTTGTTTACTTATATAAGTTAACATATAGGTATTTCAACTTGTTTTAAAGGTTTATACATCATATGATCAATATAACTAGACATATATAGCATAGATTAAATATATTTAGGACATAACAAGCATGAAATCATAGAATGATGGTGGTGATTATGTGCTTACAACTTTTGGCCTAACAAAAGGGAAATCAATAATCAAGAACTAGGACAAGGACTTAGAGCTCTACTCTCTTGGATTTCTTCACTTCTCTTGTATGATCAAGGTTTTGCTAGGGCTTGTGCAAGACTTTGGTAAGTCCTTGGTGACTTGAGTTGATTTAAACTCAAGAGAATCACCAAAGAATGCAAAGGACTTTATCTGGTGAAATTGGAGCTTGAAACTTGAAGTAATACTTGAAGTTGGAAATCAAATGGAGAGTGTTTGTGTGTGTGAGGTTGTGAACGACCAAGAAGAGGCCAAGAGGAGGTTTATATAGCCTTGGTTTAGTCAAAGGAGGTGCATAATACTTGACTTAGTCAAAGGAGTTGCAAGTGTAAGACTTATAGATATTTAGGAAGCTTAGTGAGGAAGTTTGGACACATGTATTGATCCTAAGTGATCAAGGCTTCATCACAAGCCAACAAGGCTTGTGAATCCCCTATATATTCGGCCATATGGTGGATAGGGTGACTAGATGGATAAACTTTGTATTATCTAGTTTATGGAGTGAGTTTTGGTCCCATTAATCGCTAACTGTAAGTCGTTAAGTCACGAAACTTAAAACCGGGTATCCTAAAAATATTGTTGACATAAATAATGCCTAAAAACATTATTAATACTTATTCATATCTCTATGTTTTAATGATCACAAAATTTAAACTCATTAAATATAAACTTATCAAATAAACAAGAATTTAGTTGTAAATATTCACTTCTACAACTTAATCACTTAAGGTATGAATAAACATAATGGTTAATGCTTTATATGATCAAAGGAACATTTTCTTAATCACTAAACTTTTTATAAAATGTCACAAACATTTTATATCTTTTAGAAAAACATTTTTGGTATTAAATAAATATGTTTAATCTATTATAAAAATATGAATTCAAATTTTCAACCAAAAATGGCAAAAATGTTCCAGAAAAACCTTTCCCACAAAAGGACAAAACTGGGCAACGTTCACCTTGGGCGGCCCCCTTAATTTATAAAGGCGGCCCCCTTAAAATTAAGGGGACCGCCCCGCTCCTCCAGCTGTTCAGTTTTTGCCTATAAATACTGATTTTCCCCTGGACTTTTTCTCACCTTTTGCACCTTAAACTTTCTGTTCTAAATCTCTTCTTACATCTCTAAATCCTCTCCAAAACCTTTGATCATACATTCTTAAGCATTGGTTTCCAAGTGATCCAAGCTTCCACCATCCAAGTGCAAAAGAAGAATACTTCTATCAATCAAGACTAGAAGTATTACAACTTAGTAGCATCTTGTTACTCAAGTTGTTTGTCAAAGCATACCTTGTAAATTATTCATTTATTTGTGTAAAGTGTGTATATAAGGTGTGTACATTAAGTAAGAACATAAGTGATTAGGTTAGTGTAGTGTGTTAGTGGTGAAGAAGTTGTGTAAGTAGTTGTGGTGTAAAAAAGTAGTGTAGAAGCATAGTAAGGTTGTGAAGTAGTTGCGGTGTGAAGTAGTTGTGAAGCGTAGATGCGGTGTGAAGAAGTTGTGAAGCCGTAGCATAGAAGTTGTGAAGCCGTAGCATAGAAGTTGTGAAGCCATAGTTAGAAGTTGTGAAGCCGTAGCTTTCCCAGAGCTTCCTTCACTCACTAACAATCCTAATCCACTTAGTCGATTAGCTGCTGGTCGTTCACTTAGCTTAGTGTTAGGGGTTTAAGGCTAGCTAGTTGCCCCACCTCCTAATCAATTTTGCCTTCCTCTGGGAGAGTGAGTTTGTATGTCTTTTCCTGGCTTTCTCACTAGGCAAATTCGTGTAGAAGTCGTGAAGTCCTAGTGTTGAAGTCGTGAAGCCATAGTGAATAAGTTGTGTTGTGAAGTTGTGAGATTGGTTCTAGCTACGATTAGAACCCGACATTTAGCTTTGTGTCGTTAAGCCGGTGTAAGCAAAAGTTGTGTAAGGTTTTCTCCGCCATAAGGGAGCTTGTTGAAGTTGTGAAGAAAACTCTCGAGCTTGGTGCTCGGGGAGTAGAGTAGGGCAAGGAAGGTATCCTTGTAGCCGAACCACTATAAATCTCTTGTGTCTCGGTTAGATCTTTCCATCTCTTACTTATATCTTTATTTATATCGTCATTACTCTCATACATATAGGCATATATAATTGTTAGCATTAGTTAGAAGTTGATTACACATAAAGATCAATTTAAAACTCCATTCATAAAAGGAAAACTTTTATAACAAATCTAAAAGGGTAAACATATAATTAACAATATTGTTCAAGTATTATTTTTCACATAAACTTGAATCTAAGGTTGTAAAAGTAATAAAAGTTTTCATAATAAATTTAAAAAGACGAAAAACTATTCAACCCCCCCTTCTAGTTTTCCACAATTGGTATCAGGAGCCACGTCAATCAAGATCTTTAAAATATACTGTATTTTAAAACTTGAATCGATCTATGGAATCCGAAAGATATTTAGAAGGGGAATCTATACAAAAACCACCGCCTTTTGAAAACTATACTTTTCTTGAATGGAAAAATAAATTTGAAAATTATATGAAATCAATTGATCTAGATCTTTGGCATGTCATTTCGATTGGTGATTTTCAACCAACAAAAACGGATTTTGAAAGTCAAACAAAAATGAATTTTGAAAGTCAAACAAAAACAGATCTTGAAAGTCAAGCAAAAACGAATTTTGAAAGACAAAATGTTTATTTCAAGACAAAGAATGACAAAAATAATAAAGCTAAAATAATTATTTATAAAACTTTGCCGAGAGTTGAATATGAAAGAATATTCTTCTGTCAAACGGCAAATGATATTTGGAAAAATATCTTAAACTTTCATCAAGAAAAATGTTAAGCCAAAGACGAGGAATTTGATCTTGTACATGAATTAGTTGTCCTAGAAAATTTGATAGATAATCACTTAGATAAAATAAATATATGTGCTACTAGTTCAAATGTTGTTAATGAAGGCATTAATGACGAAGACTACATGGATCAACTCCGAAGTGAACTTAATTCAAAATCATGGAGTGACACAGACGAAGAAGAATATTACTATCCGGTATGTGAAGAATCCAAACTAGATAAAACTCCAAATAAGGTACAATCCGAAACCAAACATTTTTGCTATGATCAATTCATTTTAGAATTTTCAAAATTAGAAAATGAGTTTAAACATTTTTGCAACATAGATCTAAAAACCATTTCTAAACATGAATCATCAAAAACTTTTGAAAGTAATTTTGAAAAAGAAATAATTTTAGAAGATAAAATGTCTAGACTTGAAAGTAATATTGAAATTGATCTAGAGTGCAAAACATGTCAAGAACATAAGCATGAAATTAAAAGATTAAATGAAAGAGCAAAAATATTAGCTAAATTTGAAGAAAGTTCCAAATCTCTTAAATACCTACTAAGTTGTCAAAAGCCATTCAAAGATAAAACTGGTTTAGGATTTAGTTTGGATAATTCTTCAACAAGTAAATCAAAACAAATCAAAATTGAAAAACCTAGTAGAGAAATTTAGATATAAGGCTATTTACTCTGATTATAATAAGTCAAGAAATCCATTGTTTGTACAACAAAACAAACTATTAAAGAATTCTTGTACTTCTTGGCGACATCCTCACCATATGCATACAAATGCAATGGATGTCTTCAACTAACCATCTCGGACCCATGAGAATCTGGGTACCAAGCTGTTTTATTGGATTAGGTGATGAACGCACAAAGGAATGATACTTGATCTTACGTCAACCTAATCACATTCGAATCGCGCGTGTGAAGACTAATGAATCATCAAATCCTGTACCACACTCAATATCTCACGTGATAATCCATCTCAAGAAATAGCTAATGGCGTAGTGAAATATTAATGTACAAGACATGTTCGGGTCAAGCCGCTTTGGTCTTATAAGGTGTTTGAAGCATGCTGTGATATACTTTCATGCCATGGTTATATTGAAGACTCATCTACCATTCACTACCTCATTTACCATCCTGGATATTATGAAGAAAAGCTGGACATAAGGTACGTTCTCTTTTTAAATTTCATGAATAGTTACTTCATACATATAGTTGTGTTAATAATTGCCTTAGGACATGCTTAGTTTGATAGGTTGCCTTGCCTTTACACTTTTAGTTATATCCTATTTACGATTTAATTAGAAACCCTTTAGTTAGCCTCCTAAGTATTAAATAAAGTATTCACTGTCGAACTCATTTTCAAATTTAAAATGGAAATCTTCTATGTCCACTATTAGAAAACTCTTGGTAATAAAGTAAATTAAGTTAAACGGATAAATCATTAACATAGAAGTAAGATTGGATTCTTCGTGTTAGAAAACTATGTATGTAACAACCTCTTGTAGAATATGGCATTAGGTTAGATAAATGTGCTGCAACAAAGGAGCTATAGATGTTAGGTTATACCTCATTCAACATGTCTCTATTAGGATCGTGAGCAAAATATATCATCTAGATTTACCCTCATAAAAGGATAATATCTGAATCACATTAAGTCAAGTATTAGTAAACCAAGCAAACTTCATATTTGGTACTCTTCGATAGGTATATTTAGGAACTTAATTTCTTCTAAAAAGAGAATGACTACTGGAGAATCTATTGACTAGAAACTCAATTTGACCTAACGGTTGAATTGCTTCTATGTGAGAAGTTAGGTGTGTGTAACCCGTAAAAATGGTCGTGTTTAGCCTGAATTGAGCACCACTAGTAATAGTCTCATATTCATTCTCCAACTTGATTACAATACTCTTCCTAAATATACCTAACGCTAGTTTGCTTTTATGAACTTTGTATTTCATTAGAGTTTTTCATTCCTAGATTTATGTCATCTTGCATATATATAAAATTTCTAGATGTTTACTTGCTCATATGTGTTTTAATTGCATGCCTTCGTAATTATTCGCTTAGTTATTAAATGCATATTTATTATAATAGTTTTTGTTTTTCTATAAACTATTCTGATATGATAATTTCTCTTGTATCTACATGCTTAAATGCCATAAAATATGTAAAAAGGGTAGCATGTGACAATAGCCTTAACCAATTTCCTTGAGCATGAAATCTTTTACAACCATTGTTTTAATGACATTTATTTTTAAATATGCTAAAACTTAACATCTTGGAAAAATGATTTTTCAAAATAATATATCACCTTTCTAACTTGTTTTACCATCCCACTTTTCTTCCCAACATTTGTCCATGATGATGTTTTTATCAAAGCCAAAGATTGAAAATTTTGTTTTCTTTCCTCATAAAAACATTTTGAAATAAAACCCAATCTATTTTATTCAAATAACTTTCACATTTACATAAAAACCCACTTTCAAACATTGTTGAATAATGCTAAAAACACCTATTTAAATCATGCATGGTGATCTCATATATGTCATCTATATTTGTGTATATGAGATTTATAAGTGAACTAAATCAAAAATGAAAATTCATGGTTTACTCATTTAGATCTCACTTGGTACAAGTCTAGAAGTCCATGCTATCACAACTCCCCATTCCTTTGCACATAGACACTTATTAGGATTAATTAACTAGCGTATTAATCTTTCTAAAAATGATTTTGTGAATTACTTGATATTATATATCGCTTTCTTGTCCATATATGTATAAATATATATATACATGGTTAATGAGTAGATTGCATGCTAGATAAAATTGCTTAATTAGATATGCTTAGCATACATGAGTTATTTAATCCTAAATTGCCTCAAAAGAAGTTGGACTTGCTTGAAACTAAACTCATAAACACAACCTTTTCTACAAATTTCTGTCAAAAACCCATTTCTAGTAGTCTGGAAATCAGCAGATGGGCGGCCCCCTTAAAATTAAGGGGACCGGCCCCTATTTAAGGGGACCGGCCATCTGGAGGGACGGATTACTGTTTTCTTTTTCAATTTCCAACCCATTTTATCCTATACTTCCCAAAATTCACCAACACATTTTGTCCTAAACCACCCACCAAAATTTACCTTCCTCAATCACATCATCCCTACACTATAAATACCCTTCTCCATCATAAATGCTCATCCATATCATCCATCCAAACATGTCATCCTCTAAATCCAAGCCTTCAAGAGTTGCTAAGATCTCGGTAAGGCCCATTTGGAGAAGGAAGCTAGACACTTGCCATAACCCAACGAATGATGTTGTTCAAACTTAACCAACACCTAAGCCTCATCCTAATGAACCCTTTCACACACATAACCAATCATCCATTCCTACACCTTCATCTCCCAATGATCAATCTCAAAACTACAATCCCAATCTCACTCACACTCAACCTACCAATGCACCATTCAAAACACTCACCACTCTTGGAACATCCACTTCATCCATATCTCCACCCTCATCCAGTCATGATTACCCAAGTTCACAAATGTCCCCACCACCAAGAGTGTCACCACCACCTCCACCAAATAACAACCACTCTCCATCATCATCATCACCTTCCTCTCAACACTTGAAGTTCATTGAAGAACTCAAGGAAGCCCATGAGCTAAATGCTCTTCTTGCTTTACATCTTGCTCAAAGCAACTTGGATCAATCCCCATCTATCTCTCCATCATCACCACCATCTATCCCTCCATCATCATCACCCCACAACTTGGGTCAAATTGAGAAACATGTCAACAATTGTCCTTGTTGCATCTTTCTTCAAAAACAAACCATTGCTTTAAATGAGCACCTCACTTGGATTGAGTATCTTCTCACTAGATCCAATCCAACATCCTCACTTGAACAACATCAAAACTCTCATCCAACATGGTCCACTCCAAACTCTCCACCTCCAATTTCTCCAACCTCCATGAACCCAATAATACACCTCCATTAATCCAACATCCTCACCCTCCATTCATCCAAGTTTTCATGTCTCAAGCAAGTTAAATGGATTTCTAGGCAAATTAGAATTCTCTACCGAATGTATGCTCTAAGCATAACATATGTTGTAACAATGATTATGTCCTTTACATAATCATTTTCTTTTATTAATGAAAGTCTTGTTTTATGTTTTAATATGTGTTTTCTATGCTTGTTGATCTTATGTGTGATATTATGATATGTATATATGCTTGTGCTTCTAATATCTTTCTTGCAAGTATTCCATATCTCGATTCCTTGGTGCCCTCAAACGAGGGGGAGCACACATCAAGGGGGAGTTCTCGTCCCGACAAATTTCATTTCTAAAACTTGTAGGCTTAACCTTTTTGATTTTACAAAAAGGGGGAGAAGTGAATATAAACTCACTAAATACTTGTCCAAAAATAAATTTTTGGATTTAATGAGTTTAAGTTTTGTAATCATCAAAAAGGGGGAGATTGTTGACATAAATAATGCCTAAAAACATTATTAATACTTATTCATATCTCTATGTTTTATTGATCACAAAATTTAAACTCATTAAACATAAACTTATCAAATAAACAAGTATTTAGTTGTAAATATTCACTTCTACAACTTAATCACTTAAGGTATGAATAAACATAATGCTTAATGCTTTATATGATCAAAGGAACATTTTCTTAATCACTAAACTTTTTATAAAATGTCACAAACATTTTATATCTTTTAGAAAAACATTTTTGGTATTAAATAAATATGTTTAATCTATTATAAAAATATGAATTCAAATTTTCAACCAAAAATGGCAAAAATGTTCCAGAAAAACATTTCCCACAAAAGGACAAAACTGGGCAACGTTCACCTTGGGCGGCCCCCTTAATTTATAAAGGCGGCCCCCTTAAAATTAAGGGGACCGCCCCGCTCCTCCAGCTGTCCAATTTTTGCCTATAAATACTGGTTTTCCCCTGGACTTTTTCTCACCTTTTGCACCTTAAACTTTCTGTTCTAAATCTCTTCTTACATCTCTAAATCCTCTCCAAAACCTTTGATCATACATTCTTAAGCATTGGTTTCCAAGTGATCCAAGCTTCCACCATCCAAGTGCAAAAGAAGAATACTTCTATCAATCAAGACTAGAAGTATTACAACTTATTAGCATCTTGTTACTCAAGTTGTTTGTCAAAGCATACCTTGTAAATTATTCATTTATTTGTGTAAAGTGTGTATATAAGGTGCGTACATTAAGTAAGAACATAAGTGATTAGGTTAGTGTAGTGTGTTAGTGGTGAAGAAGTTGTGTAAGTAGTTGTGGTGTAAAGAAGTAGTGTAGAAGCATAGTAAGGTTGTGAAGTAGTTGCGGTGTGAAGAAGTTGTGAAGCCGTAGCATAGAAGTTGTGAAGCCGGAGCATAGAAGTTGTGAAGCCATAGTTTAGAAGTTGTGAAGCCGTAGCAAAGAAGTTGTGAAGTCATAGCATAGAAGTTGTGAAGCGGTCGTGTAGAAGTCGTGAAGTCCTAGTGTTGAAGTCGTGAAGCCATTGTAAATAAGTTGTGAAGAAGTTGTGTTGTGAAGTTGTGAGATTGGTTCTAGCTACGATTAGAACCCGACATTTAGCTTTGTGTCGTTAAGCCGGTGTAAGCAAAAGTTGTGTAAGGTTTTCTCCGCCATAAGGGAGCTTATTGAAGTTGTGAAGAAAACTCTCGAGCTTGGTGCTCGGGGAGTAGAGTAGGGCAATGAAAGTGTCCTTGTAGCCGAACCACTATAAATCTCTTGTGTCTCGGTTAGATCTTTCCATCTCTTACTTATATCTTTATTTATATCGTCATTACTCTCATACATATAGGCATATATAATTGTTAGCATTAGTTAGAAGTTGATTACACATAAAGATCAATTTAAAACTCCATTCATAAAAGGAAAACTTTTATAACAAATCTAAAAGGGTAAACATATAATTAACAATATTGTTCAAGTATTATTTTTCACATAAACTTGAATCTAAGGTTGTAAAAGTAATAAAAGTTTTAATAATAAATTTAAAAAGACGAAAAACTATTCAACCCCCCCTTCTAGTTTTCCACAAATATAAAACTTATAAATTTGTTAAAACTTATCCATATACTCTATATTAGCATATTAAATGAGTGATTAGTTTTTTCGGGGTGCTTAATTGTCGTAAAAACCTAAAACCGTAGGCTTAAAACGCGTAAAACGCAAAACCGGAAAATGTAAAATTCCAAAACTCTTGAAAGTGTCATAAGATGTGAAAAACACATATTTCTCTTGTTTGTGATGTTGTGTGGACATATCGGTATGCCTAAATGTCGTTTAAACCTAAACGTAAATCTCAGACACGATTTTGTGAAACTTGCAAAAATGACCCGACGAGTGTCAAACTCTTGTGTTATCATGAAAATAGGTTAACTTACGAGAATGTGAAATAAAAAATTTGGAAGTGAATAGTAAAAATTCAAAAATGAATAGTAACCTGAAAATGCAAATTGTTACAGTCTCTACCCGTTAACGGAACTTCGTCCCGAAGTTCAGTTTGTTCGTTCTATATACATACGTTCTCATGATCAGATTTGATGAGGCAAACTTACCCATTTTCAAGCGTAACCCTCAAAAGACCTTTAGGTTGTCGATTCCAATTTAATCTCACAACTCATCAAACAAGAACTGTCATGTGATTAAACTGAATCGGCTTGGGTAACAACTTGATTCTAGCTTGATTTTCGCAACTAATCAAACAAGAACTGTCACTAGATCAAGCTAAGAAACAAGTTGTCACAAAGGATGAGTTTAATGTTTTTGAAGGAGGTCTTTTGGAAGTTTGGTTCGATTATGGAATTGCTTGAACTAATCAAATCTACAAATAATAACGGCTTAGATTAGCGAGAAGGCGAAGAAATAATGTAGCAAGGACAAAGCACATTGACTAATAAACACGCACAAAGGCATAACCTAGTCGGAAAAAGTAAAGCATGACATAGTACGGCAAGGTATTGCGATTGATAAGCACACACAGAGGCATAACGTAATCAAATAAGGCAAAGTATAATAGAACAAAGCATACTTAAAGCTAATATTGGATGTCTGCCTATAGTACAAAATGCACAAATATAAAGGCATAAAACATGCAATGCACACGCACACGACTAATGCAATTTCAGGTGATTAGACTCTTTAGACCCAACCAAACATGATCTGAGACTATTACTCCTTTCATTGCATGATTCTTCCTGAATTAGTGATGCGTGGTTTTGCGACCTTACAACAGGTTTTACCTCTCGAGGGATCTCAAGAGGCTTACAACCCCACCAGGCAGTGTACCTGACCGATGTAGTATAGTGTAGTGGTAAGTACGGGGGATTGATCGTTCTCCACAGGGAATAGTGTCGTTAGGATTGAAAAACTACTCTAATTAGGTCTAAGGGTGAGAGAAGATTCTTTTTTTGTATTTTTATATTTTTTATAAAAGCAAGTAAAATCTCGGGTTTGAAGGAGTGGGCGAAATTAGTTGCTAGTCAACTAACCCAAATAACTACAAATGCAAATAAAATAAAATAACTGAAAATGAAAAGGGTTGTGAAACTTATGTGGAGAGAAATGTGTTTACTTAGATTTCCTTACTCCCTAACTATCTTTTACCGGTTGATTAGTGTGTATTAATTGCGTGGATGACGGGTGTATTCCTTAATACCAATCGTGGGGTGGCGTACGTACTTCCCCAACTCTATGAGCTCCTACTTCACTCCTATGTCGAGCCGGCTAGGAAGCTCCTAACATGGGATCACTAGAATTCGCTCATGCATTAAATACAACCATAAAAACCTTAGTACGCATTGGTTCATGTTTCTTAAGACGTTCAAGCAAGTTACCGTATAGGAGTTAGCCAGTTTTCTTAAGCCTAACATCGATAAACAATCATCCAATACAATTAATAACACACTAATAACCAATAATCAATAGCTTAGGTTTCATTAGATCTAAGCAAACACAAGATAAATCTAGCCTAGCATGTTAATCAAAAGACAAGAACAAGATATAATCAAACAACACATAGACATATTGATGATTAAATGATAACTTATCTTCAATTAAACATGGGAGATCCAAGGGTATGAAAAACCCTTAAAAATGGCAGAAATTCGTCTTAGGGTTTCTCCTCACAAAGTTGCACACTAATGACAAAAAATTGCAAAACTATATATAGAGTTTAAGGGCTGACGGCGTCACGTTATAGATCTTGACGCCGTCACCTCGCCGTGTCTAGGGTTCCCGGATGGCCTTCCTGACGCCGTCCCTCTTTAGACCTCCAAAATCCGCTCTGGCTTATCAAAGCTTGACGCCGTCAGAAATGAGCTTGACGCCGTCCCTCTTTAGCTTAAACCGTGACGACCTTGATCACTTCAAAGGGTGACGCCGTCAGACTTTCCATTGTAAAATTCTCTGGCTTATCATGAGTAATTTTCATATCCACCTTTTTTGCCAAGCCGTGACGCCGTCTCGAACAATCCCTGACGCCGTCAAAGGTACTTTCCAGCATAATTTTGAGACTTTGTTGTTTTCTTCACTTTTATGCTCCAAAAACGTCCAAAATGCTTCCTTTTCCAGATTTCTTCTCCAAAGTACCTAAAATGACAAAAGGAACGATTTAGGGCAATATTTGATCAAATAAATATGATTTAGGGCTTAAATGACCCCCTAAAAGCGGTACACTTTTCGCTTCATCAAATACCCTTACACTTGAGATTTGCTTGTCCTCAAGCAAATGCGCTTTTATTCTAATCAAAATACAAGTTAGGGGTCATTTAATGCTAATATAAAAGTAATTACAACAAATAATCGTTCCACTTTAATCATAATAAGCACGGAGATTACAAAATAGCACCTCACAAGTAGTGTTTAGATACTCACATCTCTCAGGTGTCATCAAAATAAATCTCATAAATGAAAACGGATAATATCTCTCACTACCTGTCATAGCAAATAGATTACCATAGGCTTGGGAAAGGATCGAAAACCTTCTCCACTAGGCGTAAGCACCTAAGATAAACTATCAAAGAGGGCTTTTAAATGGGTTATAACATGAGGTGTAGGGATATGATAAACACGGTTTGGTTGGATAAGGGATATTTTACTGGTGGCAAGTTAAAGATCATGATTGATTACAAGTACAATATGGCGTTGCTAAGCCAAGACTAGACTAGACTTAAGCTAAAAACAAAATAACAAAAACATAAAATAAACATAAAATGAAACGGGATGGTAGTCCGTATGATTTTTCTATTTTTCTTTTTCTCATTTTTTTGTATTTTTCTTGATTTTTTTTTTTTTTTTTTTTCATACACTCTTGCCCTACCATACAAAATAATACATCATAGGGGCGTTGCATTCCCCTTACACTTGAACTTTTACATAACTTTACAAATAACTATTCTAATGACTCGAATTAAGATAATTGAAAAACTTGGAGTACTTTTAAAATATTTAGCACATATGGGGGTAATAAACGATGTTCTTCCCCATTACTCCATTACACTAGTACTTTACCCATGAGTCCCAATCGTCCCAAAACAATATGTACAAGGATATGACTCGACTTAGCAACCATGTAATCAATTAGATAATTAACTTGGGTTTTAAACAAATGTTGTCACAATAATGCACTAAAAATGAGTGCATACAAGGTAGGCTAAGGCGATTTGGGTGTACATTTAAGTGGGGTGTAACAAATTCTTCCTTTAAGTAAAATGCTTAAAGGTCGAAATGAAAAGATAGGCTCTGAGGGGTGTACTAGGGGTATCGTGTACTAAAAATGAGTACAACGCAAAGGGTGTGGGAGAATTACTTGACCAATGTAGCCAATGTAATTATAAAAAAACACAGGTGTAAAACAATGGGTTAATCCTAATGCCTCTTATCATGTAGTAAATCTAACTACACGAATGTAGTCTCACTTGTGGCCTCGGAATGGTCCTAACGCAAGTTCTAGAATCTAAGTGCTACCGGTACACACATCATAGCATAAATGCTTTTCCTACCAATTCTAGGGGCGAACCTCACATATTTGGGGTGGAAAATTTTTTTAGTGGTACGGTTTTGTGCTAGTCATATAACTCCTATCCATGAGACGCTCATTAAGATCAAAGTTTCACTCCTAATGTTTTTAAAAAATTTTAAATTTGGCACTAAAATTGCCCTAACAGGTATTTCTCTCAGTTTTATTACACATCTACTATTAAACAAACAAAAATCAAGCGTAATAGCATTCTCTAAATTGTCGTACTTTTACCCCCCCTTACACTTAAGATGAACATTGTCCCCAATGTTCAAATAACAAGATGTAAAAGTAAATAAGGTAAAAGAATGAAATCAAATACTCCCCTGATTCGCTCGGTGGATAAAGAAGTAACATGGTTAGATCTTCTTCCAAGAGAAAGTAGAAGCTCCAAGGCTAATGCATCGCCATAAGCTTAATTCCACATACATTTTCTTGTCCAAAATAACCTGTTAAACCTGAGAAAACAAACACGAAAACCTGCATAACATCGGCGGGATAAATCTATATATAAGGATATAATGCTTGTGGAATGATAATTTTGCAGATTCCTGGAGTTTATAAGTTAGAGATTTAATAAAGACTTTTTATGAAAACAAAACTTTCAAAAATTTCAGAAAATTAAAACCTGACGCCGTCAGGTTGTAAAGCCTTACGCCGTCAGAAATGATCTGACAGAATTCTCATGTTAAGTTTTCGGAAAATTTCTGGAAAAACCTCTACCTTACTTCCTGGAATTCCTGCAAAACATCATTATGACTCGATACAAGTATTTGACTCAAACAAATACTAATATGTATGTTAATTTATTATTATTGTTAATACTAAAAATTATCCTAACCAATACAACAACTAGTAGGAATGATCAATGAAATAAGAGTGGAACATGTAATATTAGCTTCATATAAATCACACACTTAAAACAATGATACAAACCCTAAATGACTACAATACCTTGAGAGCACCTTAAGAACACCTAACCTCCCAAATGGTGTAGGGAGGTCCTATTTATAGTTTTTAGAGATAGGATGGGCTTGGACTTGGGTTGGGCTTTTACATGGCTCAAATAGAACACAACATTTAACTAACAAACCTATGTCCAAGCCCAATGATTAAATAAGCTAACTATACACAACGACACCTTAAATACAAAATATAAAAACGACGATGACCATCACTTTTTTATAAATCCTAACAATCTCCCCCTAAGGGATGGTCATTCAAATGTTGCTCGGAGTGAGTTGGTCTTTTGTCTTCATTTCCATGTGCTTCGAGTGTCGTTGTATAATAGTCTTTGTTCTTGTTCCTTCATGCTATGTGATCTTCAAAGAATCGTCTTTGTGGATGTTCTTGCCTTCAATCAGTATCTTCATGTGATGATGCGTCGTGACCTTCAACATACTCATACATCTTGGACATTATACTTATGCTAACAATCTCCCATAATCTTTCATCATATGAACTTGTTCTCGACATCTTGATTAACTTCTTGACTTTGTCTTTTCACTTTGTCTTTAACTTGATCTTCTTGTCTTGAACTTTTACACTTGAGCTTTGTTGGAGATGTTCTTCATAAGTATGAGTATGCTGAGGTGAAGATGAATGATGTATGTGGTGATGGTTAATGGATGTTTATAGGTAGCTGCATAAAACTGTTAGTAATAATCATCCAGCACTTATGGGTTAGGACTTCGAGATCGTCAACAGCATAGTGTGTAGACTTTCTCTAATCTCCCCCAGGCCGTTCTGAACCGGATACCCCCGAGAGGGCTTACACGGACACACCGAAGTGCACCCACGATTCAGTGAGTCGCTAGAGATCACCCTTCGACTGTAGACCGTTTGAAGCATGTAACCATCATGATGTAAATGGCAAGATCCTTGGATCTCATTAAGACTCTTACAACTTGTGTCCTTTTTGGCGAACAAGTGTATCATATTGGAAGTGTTCCTAACGAGATATTTTGATGAATCTCATGGCTCTAGACTCTATTGTGCGTTTTGGTTTTTAGTCGTCGGAGGCATGGAGCAGAGTGCCACCTTTTCAATATCAACACATCTCGGAGTGAGAGGCCGATAGATTATGTAGTGTTCTCCGTGAGAAATGAAACAAATATCTTTTAAGAGATATCTGAGTGGCTAGGAGGGGTGGTGCAGTGCGTCACTGGGTCCATGACGTCTTGTCTTCAATATCAGTATCACCTTAGTGAATACCGATAACAGATGTATTGACCCGATTTCTGCCCTAAGTTTTCATGGAGGGCTATTTCTTTTCACCCTTTCATTAAACTTTTCTTTTTAATTCTTCAACCCCTTCTTTCCCTTTCTCATTTACTCCTTTTTTTTTTTAATCTTACCTAAGGACTTCTAATTCTAATCTATTGGAATTGTCCTTGGGTAGATCCCTCCGGCTCTGGCGGATCATAGGACGGTTTTCCTAACCTTAGTCACCTTATAACTCCATGACTATCCTAGATTTGCCATAAAACCTTTTGAAAATCTCTCAAAGTATTTATGAATAAACACATTTAGTTAGCACTTTGAGAGTTTTATATTTTTGAAATACTCCCCCTTCACATGTGCTCATGCATTTTTAACTAAAATTGCACATGTTGGGTAGAGTTTGCACATTTTGAATTGATCGACTTTCAATGAACATGACCTTTGCGAGACACGCTTACATCACTAGTTAGACTAGCTTGAAATTATTACCCGTCCCGGTCATATTCAAAGATCATCTCTCGAATTGGTACATTCTACTCAGACAAGTCCTTTGCGAGACACGTTTACATTACTGGAAAACCAGCTTGAAATTATTACCCGTCCCGAACAAGTCTTTTCGATAACGGACATCAAGTTTCGTCAATTCGAGGGTTAGAACTGAGTTTGTCTGGTGAGCATACTTTGAGATTCCACGAACTTTGATCACATTTTAATCACGTCCTCTCCCCCTCAAAAATAGCATTGATATTTTTGATATCAACTGATTAAAATGAAAGTGTTTTTGAAGAGAGACGGATTTTAGCATGAAAATGGAACATTTTGCATTTATTAATTTTTTATACTCCCCCTTAAAGAAAGCATATTATAAAACATTTGAGTTTCAAGAGGGAGTTTCTTGAGCACAGAATTTGAGAAAGATTTTGAAATTTTTTTTTGAAAAATCTTGATCATGTGCTCAAGATTCGTTTTGATTTGCCATTAACATTGCGAGTCCTGATCGGAAATAATCAGAAGTCATCAATGTAGTCTTTATTTGAAACCTTTTCCGGCATACCCGAGCTACATTTAAAAGATTTCACGTTTAAGAACGGGTTCCGTACTGAAATGCACGAAAGCCATAAAGAAGAAAGTTTTGAGAACGACATGTTTTAGAAAATGTTTAAATGAACTCTTGCTCAAGCATCTGTACATGCCCGTATCATTGTTGAATGACATTTCTAGGTACGTACAGAATATTGATTTATACAAGAGACATGTCGAGAGAAGAATATTTTTGAATTTTGTGTTTTATATTTTTTATGTCTTTTTGAAAATTTTATATTTTTATATTTTGTTTTTGTTGGTTTTTCAAATTTTGTATTTTGTTTTTCAAAAATATTTACATGCGAAGCTTCATGAGAAAATATTCAAGAAGATTCGAGAAGACTTTCTAACTCTTCGGGAGTTAGGCTTCGCATTCCAATTCGACGAACTAAGTATTCAAACCGCTCTGTTTGGAGGGCTTTAGTAAATAGATCGGCAAGTTGGTATTCAGTCTTCACGAAAAATAATTCAACAGTACCCTCTTCGACGTCTTCCTTGATAAAGTGGTAGCGAACTCTAATATGCTTGGTCTTGGAGTGCTGAACTGGATTGGACGAGATGGCTATGGCACTTTTCGAGTCACAATACATAGGTATATGGTCGAAAGAGTAGCCATAATCTGTGAGTTGTGTCCTCATCCATAGAACTTGGGCACAACACGCAGATAGAGACACATACTCGGCTTCTGCGGTTGAAAGCGCTGTGCAGTCTTGTTTCCTTGATGACCAGCCTACTAGCTTCTCTCCCAGAAATTGTGCTCCTCCGGATGTACTTTTTGCAGTGACTTGGCAACCAGCATGATCGGCATCTGCAAAGGCTGTTAGATTGAACTCCGAATCCTTCGGATACCAAAGTCCCATGTTAATGGTTCTTCGCAGGTACCGGAAGATCCGTTTAACCTCTTTGAGGTGAAGTTCGGTAGGCCTTGCCTGAAACCGTGCTAATAAACAAACAGCAAATTGTATATCGGGTCGGCTAGCAGTTAAGTACATGAGAGACCCAATCATGCTCCGATATTTCTTCGGATCAATGGGTTTCCCATATAGGTCAGCACAAATTTTGGGTGAGGTGACCATCGGAGTACAAACAGAGTCACAATTTTCCATTCCATGTTTCTTTAAAATCTCAATTGTATATTTTGCTTGATTAATAAAAATACCATGATGGGATTGATGGATTTGAAGTCCAAGGAAGAATTTTAATTCGCCCATCATAGACATTTCAAATTTACTTTTCATGAGATTTGCAAAATGTTTTGAATGTTCAGGATTAGTGGACCCAAAGATTATGTCATCTACGTAAATCTGAACAATCAAAATGTCATCTTTAAACTTTTTGGTAAACAAGGTCTGGTCAATTGTTCCTTTGGAGAAATGATTTAACAGTAAGAAAGATGAGAGTTCATCGTACCATGCCCTTGGGGCTTGTTTTAGACCATAGATAGCCTTTTTGAGCTTGTAGACGTAGTCGGGATGATCTTTGTCAACGAATCCATCTGGCTGACTCACGTACACCTCTTCCTTCAGAGTTCCATTCAAGAAAGCCGTCTTGATATCCATCTGATAGACCGTGATGTTCTTGTGAGCCGCGTATGCTAAGAAAATCCTGACCGCTTCAAGTCTAGCAACTGGCGCGAATGACTCATCAAAATCGATTCCCTCTTCCTGTCTAAATCCCTTGGCCACGAGACGAGCTTTGTTGCGAATAACAGTCATCTCTTCATCCTTTTTATTCTTCCATATCCACTTAAGATCAATGACAAGTTTGTCGAGAGGTCTTGGCACTAAATCCCAAGTGTCATGAAGTCGATATTGGAGAAGTTCTTCCTGCATTGCTTCAATCCATGCATCATTTGACATTGCTTCCCGAATGTTCTTTGGCTCTTTTAAACTAACTGAGCAGGCAAAGATGCACATATCACAATCGGTAGCGAGTTGTCTTCTCGTCTGTACTGGCCTAGAAGGTTCACCAATGACATGTTCTATTGGACGGTTTTTAGTCCACTTTAACGTTGAAGGGTATCTTGAATCTAACGAATGCGTGTTTGATGGTTCATATAACCGAGAAGAAGATTCAGCAGATTCCGTAGCAAATGGGTTTTCAAATGGTTCTTCTTCTTCTAACACAGCATCGTTTTGATATGGTTCTTCTTGATTTGGTGTTGTTGGGTTTTGCTCGTCAACTGAAGGTAAACCAATCTCAATTACTGGAGTAGCAGGAGGAGATGTAGATGATGTTGACGTGGAGGGAGTTGGTCCTTCAGCTTCAATTGTAGTAGATGCATCTTGTGGTGTGTTGATGTTGAGCGGGTGCAGCGGAACGATGTTGTGATGTATCTATTGAAGCTCCACCATTGTATTCATCATACATAAACTCGAAGAAATTATCCAGTTCTTGATTTGTAGGTTTATCATTGTTAGTTGACTGAGCTCCTTGTGGTGTGAGTTCTGAACTGATGTGTCCAGAAGTTTGACTTTGTGGTGCGGGTTCTAATCTGATACGATTAGAAGCCATTGGGTTAAGCGCGGGTTCTAGAGCGAGTCTCTCAGAAGCCATCTGTGAAATCTCATCAAATTTCACATTCATCGTCTCCATTACTCTTTTCGTTCTTCTATTATACACCCTGAATGCCCTCGAGTTTTCTGAATAACCAATGAAGATACCAATATCACCCTTAGCCTTCAGCTTCCCCAGATCCTCTCTGTCATTAGTAGGATAGCACAAAGCGCCAAATACATGAAGATAAGAGATATCGGGTTTTCTGTTGTTCACTAGTTCGTATGGGGTTTTATTGAATCTTGGATGGATAAGGGATCGGTTTTGAGTGAAACATGCAGTGGAAACAGCATCAGCCCATAAGAATAACGGTGCACTGGAATAAATCAGCATAGTGCGAGCAGCCTCCACAAGCGTTCTATTTCTTCTTTCAACTACTCCATTCTGCTGAGGAGTTCTGACTGCTGATGTCTGGTGAGTAATTCCAGTTTCTTCAAAATATGTTCGTAACTCCTGATTTGTAAATTCCGTGCCATTGTCAGTTCTTACAATCCTAACTGGAGCTTGAAGTAGAACTTGAATTCGCTTCAGAAAGGTGATGATGATTCCAGGTGCTTCGTCTTTTGATCTCAGAAACCTTACCCATGTATATCTTGAGTAATCATCGACAATCACAAGAATATACTTCCTCCCATTGATACTCTCAACTCTCATTGGGCCACATAAGTCCATGTGCAACAGATGTAACTTATCAACCGAACTGGGAACGGTTTTGGGTTTATAAGTTGCCCTTTTGCTCTTTCCTTGTTCACATGATGGACATAAGTGTTCTTTGGTGTATTTGAATTTAGGGAGACCGGTGACGATGGTGTCTTTGGCAAGCTTTGTTATCGTGTCAAAGTTGAGATGGGAAAGGCGTCTATGCCACAACCAGGACTTAGTATCGTCAGCTCTTGTCATAAGACAAATTGGTGATGACGAGGCCATTTGGTTTATGTCGATAGCATAAAGATTGGTGCCACGATTTCCGGTTAAGAGATCATCACCAAACAGGTTCCTAACGAAACATGTATTTCTTCTGAATGCAACCTCTAAATCCGCATCACAAAATTGTCCGACTGAAAACAGGTTGTGTCCCAATCCTTCGACATAGTAAACTCGAGTGATCAAAAAATTCCCAAACTGTAGATCTCCATAACCCAGAATAGCTGCTACATGATCATTTCCAAACCTAACTGTTCCCATGAACTTCCATACAAGGTTGATCAGCAGCTTCAGATTCCCGGTCATGTGCTTGGAGCAACCCGAGTCGATGATCCAAAGACATATTTCGATAACCTGCCAATAACAGATGATTGTGCATTTGGAAACCGTTTATCATTTGGTTCCATGGGGTTAGGGATAACAGGAGAAATACAATCATAGACGGTTTTTACTGGTTCTTCCTTAGCCATTTTTATTCTACCATTTTCTAGACTGAATTCTCTACCCGTTGGAATCCATACGCACATCTGAAGATAGTTCCTAGGCAGCAGACTACTAGTTGTTATTCTAGACTTTGCACTAAGTCTTTGAAAGTATCTAGTCTTAGCACTAGATCCTGAAGGAACATCTTTCTTAGCAGGCTTATCATTCATATGCACAACATTAGAAACAATATCATCACACACATTTTCAGACAAAGATTTCTTGTTCATTAAACAAACAGGTTCATTACATGTACTAGAAATATTGTCTTTAACATTACATTCAGATGACATAAGTTTCTTTTTGGAAAGCGATAAAATCCTAGGGTGTTCTTCTACATCTTTCATTTTATTCTTGATTTCACTCTTAGAAGCAAGCGCGACTCTATTCCTTGTATTGCTCCTAGGCTTTGATCTGCTGCTCTTAGAGGTACTTTCTACTACTGTAGAAGGTAAGGCACACTCATTAGGATTTATCTTGTTGTCCTTTGAATCAGTGTTAGCTTCCCTAGTCTCTTTTGGATTTTCCTTAACACTTTTGTCTATCGCCCTATATGTTTTAGATGTAGAGGTAGATGCAATAGTGGTACTAATCCTATAAAGTCCAGGTGCTATCACATTTGGTGTTTCGACAACTACTTTCTCTTTTGCTTTATCTTTGGGCAAGGGTGAAGGAGCAGATTGTGAAATTGACATTTTTGGTTTTGCAATAATTTCTTCACCCTTCCCTTTTTGACATTCAAGCTGAGACTTCAAAAGATCAATTTGTTTTTGCATTTCTTTGTAAGAACGTTCATACGACAGTTTGTCATACTTATATTCTTCCTTTTTCCGATCCAGTTGTTTAAAATATGTAACATTTTCTTTTTCAAGCTTTGCAAACGTATTTTCATATTTTGAAACAATTTGGGAAGTCTCAGCTCGAAGTCTTTCATCATCTTCAACAGAATACATTTGATAAATAATGGACATAATATCAGTTGAAAGAGCTTCTTCAGAGAGTGCGTCATTTTGTTTTTCCAAAACTTTGATTTTTTCAATGTTTTCATTGGCTTCAATTACCAACGATGTGTGGTCCTTGAAAAATTCAGTTACTTCTTTGATAATTGCGTTCTCAACATGAATTGCTCTTGCATGTATGCCAGATACAATGGGAGTAATTTCTGTTTCGAACATCTTTTTCTGTTCAGTTTGAAAACTTGAAAACCAATCATTGATTTTGGTATTAGTTTTGGTTGCCACAACATCTTGAAGCATTTCAACTCTCCTTTTAAGATCGGCCAATAGTATTCTAGCTTCACTTGCGGAAGTGTCGGTAGAGTACATTTGTTCGATGTTAGAAAGGTGTTTTGACACAACTTTGAACTTTGTGGCAGCCACTGGTTTTTTGAAAAACAAAGGTGACTCATTTTTAACAAGATGAACACCAGCAAGTTTGTTTGCTTCATTATAATCAATTGGTTTGATTTCTCTATTTAATTGTCTCATTTTGTTTCGACTCTCTTTCGTAAGCTCAATCGTTTCATACGAATCATAACAAGTAGGTGGATCATGCACATCATTTATAAGATTACCATTAAATAGCACATTCTGTTTTTGCTGAGCTTTCTTGAAATAACAAGGATTTTCACAACCGAGAGCCATTTTCTTTCTTGTATATAAAATCGGGTTTTTGTCGTTAATCAACATATTAATCGTTTGAGTTGAATGACCCGTTTTTACAAGCAATTCTTCCAACTTTTTAATAGTTTCCTGTTTGTCAAGTACTTCATCAAGAAGTTCATCTTCTTGTTTTGAAAACTTTAAATGCAACTCTTTCTTTTCTTTTTCAAGATCAGAACAAGTTGATTTTTGTTTAGAAAGTTGGTTGGTTAAATCAGAAATTTCTGCTTTTAGGGATTTAATTTGCATGTTCAATTTAACATCAAGAGTGTCGTATTTGATTTGCAAATGTTTCTCCCTTGAAACAGAATCACTGTAACCATTTTCAAGTTCTGACAGTCGTTTGTGGTGAAATTCAAAAGCTTTTTCGTTTACCTTGTATCTCTCAAGCTCAGTGGTCAATTTTTCATTAGCGGCCTTAACATCGCTATTGATCTTTTTGACCTTTTCAATTTCAATACCACAATTTTGCAATAATGATTCAAATAAAGCACGTGTTTCCTCTTCATTCTCAGTATGCTGTGACTCGAAGCCTCCATTAGGATCCATATCTGGAGTAGCCAAATTAATATTACTATAACTTGGGGAGTCCATATATGTATCGTAAATGGGATTAGGAGTCGCAGGATGCTGTTCATGCTGAGGTGACATATCAAACATTTCATTATTGTGACATGTAGTATATGTAGGTACCTCAGATATCACATTGGCATCATAAGCAGGAGGTGCTTCAGAATCCGTGTCATATTTAACCTCTTGAAGATTTGCCATGAAGATGCAGTTGGCATCGATATCCTCCAAATCCTCTGCATCATCCATCAGTGCCATGAAATCATTTTCCTCAGCACTTAACTGAAACCCTGCCTTGTCCTTCTGAGCTAAAAGCAAAGCTTTCTGAAGATACTCTGGATCTTTCTTTTTTGGCTTGGAGGGACAGTTTCTTGCCATATGACCAATTCCTTGACAATTGAAACACGTTATTCCATTCCCTTGATTCATATTCCCAGCATTTCCAGCAGCAGCAACATTCCCAATCTGATTTCCCATATTCTGATTCCCAACATTCTGAACCCTCTGATTTCCAACATTCTGAACCCTCTGACCCATCTGATTCCCCATATACTGAACCCTCTGATTTCCAACATTCTGAACTGTGTTCTGATTACCCATCTGAGGAGCATATCCTTGTTGATTTCCATATCCTCCAACCATTTGTCCTTGTTGACCCATGTTGAAACCCGGTTGAGCAAACTGCTTATAGCGAGTGTTTGATGAGATCCTTTGATTGTTGTTGGTAGGTGTGGAATAGCGTCCTTGTACTACTCTCGAGAGAAGGGTAAATGCTTGAGACAAAGCAGTCATGTCATCATTAGGATTGTATGGTTGTTGTGGAATGACTTGTTGTTCATGAGGATAGAGTTGTTGTTGTGGAAAAGAGTATTCATGTGGCATGTATTTCTGAGTGGGAGTTGATGATGGTGGTACTGAGTATTCATGTGGCAAGTAGTTCTGAGTAGGAATGGATGATGAAGGTAATGTGTTCACTGTAGGAGATGGTGACTGAGCAATCAATGCTAAAGGATCATGTTTTTTGGCAAGCATTTCTTTCCTAACCTCATCTGCCTCTTTCTGGTTTTGTTTCAAGAAATCATACAGTTGATCATAGTTCACTTCATGAAGGTTCTTTGTCTGATTAACAATCGTAACATATCGTCCCCATTCTTCTGGAAGGTTGTTAAGAAACTTGATGTTCTGGACAATCTGTTTTGGTGTTAAATTAGTCCTGATGAGCTCATTCATGAGAGTGCAAAACCTTGTGTAGTAGATTTCAATTGGTTCAGCTGGAGTTGATGAAAATTTCTCCCATTCAGTTAGAAGCTTGTTTTCAATGTCTTGTTGACCAATTTCAGTTCCATGACATAGCCTCCTAACTCGTTCCCACATATCATAAGCAGTTTCACAGCTGTCAACAGCACAAAAGATCTCTTGTGGTAAACCAAGTTGAATTAGGTGCATGGCTAAGTCATCAGCTTCAATCTGTTTCCAATCCTCTTCGGTGTATTCTTCTTCTTTTTGTTCACGAAAGGATGGTGGAAGAGGAGGTGTTTGATTGGGATCACCAGCTTCTTGAATTTGACGAGGTTTGAATGGACCATTCTTGATGGAGTTGATCAGGAGTTTGCCTTGTCCATTAGGTTTTGTTTTCAAGTAACGAAGCATACGGCTTGTCCATGGAAGATAACTGCCTTTTTCTAGCATTGGAGGACGGTTTTCAGCACCGGCTGCGTGGATGTCTTGTTGAGTAGTCATTGTTGTTGTTGAATGGTTAAGATGGTATTGGATCGGTTAAAGAACTAGGATACGGTTGGTTACTGTTCACGAGATTTGTTTGGTTTAAGTCCTTTGTCGTTGTCCTTGAATAGTCGTTGAGAAACCGAGAAAGTTGATAACTTGTGAGAAACTTGATAATCCTTGAGAAACTTGAGATTTAGAAACTTGATAAGTCCACAAAGTAGATAAACTTCAAACTTAATAAATCCCAAACTTGAAAATTACTCACAAAGTTAAAAACATTTGACCAATCTATTATAATAGACACCAATCTCAGTGGACTACTAATCTTTAATACACAAAGTTGACTTATATCAAAAGATATCTGTTTAATTACCGAGTACACCTAAATTTGAAATCCTACTTTATCATCAAACGATAATACCAAGTTTTGAGATACACGTGTAACAATTTTTGGTGATGATATATTCTATTTTAAAATTAGTATGCTAAACGTGTATACAATTGGTGAAGACTATTTAATACCAATAAGTATATTACGTGAATGCATGTACAATGGATGACACAACAAGAACTAAACTCAAAAAAAACAAATAAAACTAACACGTTAAAAGAAAACTACCACATGCAAAAACACATCAACAAAAGCATATGCAAACACATCAAACATATATATTGAGGTAGGAGAGCAGCTCACGCAAACTCAAAAGCACATGCAAAAGTCACAAAGCATTAATATATGACAAGCAAAAGTCACATGCAAAAATCAAATCATCACAGAAATCCATACGTTAAACAACACATATAACCAAAACACGCATTTGACTTCTTAACTTCACCTCAAACACACCCACATTGCATGCAAATTCAATTATTGTACTTATGGCTCATTCAACACGTCTCATGCAACACGGATATAAACAACTCACCTTACATGCAAACCACACCTCATGCAAATACACGCCTATATAAAGTTGATCAATTTTTTTTATCTCTAAAGAAACCAAGAACAACTATCAATCAAGAACACAACCAAAAATTATGCAAACTCAACAATGATGCTTCGACAAGAAAAGTTTCTGGTTCGACTAGAGATATCACTTGGTTCGACTATGTTTGCTTCGATGGAATGAGTTGTTCGATCAAATTAAAGTTCGACTAAATGAAGTTCGACTATTTAAGTTCGATCACACAAGTTCGACGAAAGAAGCTTGATCATATGAAGTTCGACTACACTCAAGTTCGGTCACCAAAGTTCGATCACTAAAGTTCGATCACCAAAATTCGATCACCAAAGTTCGATCACCAAAATTCGATCACCAAAATTCGATCACCAAAATTCGATCACCAAAGTTCGATCACCAAAATTCGATCACCAAAGTTCGGTTACCAAAATTCGATCACCAAAATTCGATTACCAAAGTTCGATTACCAAAGTTCGATCAACCAAAGTTTGGTTACCAAAATTCGATTAACAAAGTTCGGTTAACATAGTTCGATTACCTTTCTTTGATGAAAGTTCGGTGAAAAAGTTCGACTAGTCTTACTCGACTACAAAGTTGTTCGATCAAAGAAGTCTAGCTCGACTACTTTGCTGCTTGAAAGTTCGATGAACTGAAGAGAAGTTCGACTACCTTGTAGTTCGACTAATCTAGCTCGATTAATCTCACACAAGTTCGATGATGAAAATTCGACTATAAGTTCGATGATGAAAGTTCGACTATAATTTCGATGATGAAAGTTCGACTATTTGTTCTATGATGAAAGTTCGACGATAAGTTCGATGATGAAAATTCGACGATAAGTTCGATGATGAAAGTTCGACGATAAGTTTAAGTTCGATCACTTTGAAAAGTTCGACTACTTTGAAAGGTGGTTTTTGAGAACAGTAATGAAACAAATCAAATTCTATGAAATAATAGAAAGTAATAGAACAAAACGTGACAAGACAAAACAACGTCGAAATAAACAAAAAAAAATGAAACAGTAACGATGAAAAAAAAAACCGAATAATCCTAGATCTTTAACTTTATTATGCTCTTGATACCACTTGTTAATACTAAAAATTATCCTAACCAATACAACAACAACTAGGAATGATCAATGAAATAAGAGTGGAACATGTAATATTAGCTTCATATAAATCACACACTTAAAAAAATGATACAAACCCTAAATGACTACAATACCTTGAGAGCACCTTAAGAACACCTAACCTCCTAAATGGTGTAGGGAGGTCCTATTTATAGTTTTTAGAGATAGGATGGGCTTGGACTTGGGTTGGGCTTTTACATGGCTCAAATAGAACACAACATTTAACTAACAAACCTATGTCCAAGCCCAATGATTAAATAAGCTAACTATACACAACGACACCTTAAATACAAAATATAAAAACGACGATGACCATCACTTTTTTATAAATCCTAACAATTATTACAATTCATGTTCATTTGTTCTAATAAACCGATTTGGATTTCCCTTACACTTAACTTTTGCAAAATACCTTTATATGTAGTTAAGACGAAGTTAAAAACAAGATAAAGCATTTTCACAATTTACTTTTGAACATGAATCAATAATAATAAAAATTAAACACACATACGGAAACAAATAAAATCAAACAAACAAATAAATAAACACACAAAGCAAATAAAGCTTGGGTTGCCTCCCAAGAAGCGCTTTTCTTTATTAACGAGTCTTGTAGCTAGACTCAAAGTCACGGGTTCTTCGTTTTTCCGTTTTGCTTCTCAATTGCCCCTCTAATCATCCTAACAACCTCCATATCAACTTTGTATTTAGGTCCTAGGTTCAAGCAATCTTTATAATAAAGGCTTCTCTTATTCCAAACATAGTCCATGCCTTTTTATTTATCCTCATCATTGATGTCCTCAATCGCACCAATGTTGTCCTTGTCAAATTGAGGCACAAAACGAAATTCATTTACCCGATAAGGCATCCTATATGTGATCCTATCAATGTGATTAGAAAACTGAACCGTGCCTCCTAAACGATCATACTTTAAATTGGATGCTTCAATAAACGGCTTACCTAACACCACGCGAGATAGGTGGCAGTCAACAACACTTGCCAAATCTTCTAAGATCATGAAGTTGGTGACAAAGGTAAAATTCCCAACAAGGATATGCATATCCTTAATCCTTCCAACGAAGTTGCAAACTCCGTCGGGGCACTTGGGGTCTTTCCTAGGCTCAAGTGGTGTATTTATGATCTGGCTATAAAGGCCTGAGGACATCACGTTGATTGGGGATTCACAGTCAATGTAAGCATGCTCAACGTATTGGTACCCAATCATACATGGTATCTTCACATTCCCGGGATCACCTCTCTTAATCTTTGGGTCAATTCTAACAAAAGGTGGTCGAGGGTTATCAACTAGGTTGTTATAGTAAGCAATCTCCTCCTTAGTGGGGTATTCATTGAAATAATCATCTAACCTAGGATCTACCTTCACTTTATCAATTTTCTCAATCAACTTCTCAACCGTAAGATTATCACGTTCTAAGTAATTATCTGAGTATATGGCGGTCTCTAAGTTGTTCAAGGCATAATCAAGCTCTATATCAATCATTCTACTGAGCTCTCTGAGCTCACTAATCTCATTCTCAAGTTGGCTACGCAACAAAGCTACTTCGCCAGGTGTAAGGGGTGGATTCGCGTTTTCCATAATGGCAAACTGAATAGTCAATGAAAATCTTATACGAACAAAAACACGAAGAAAATAGATAGACTAAAGAAAACCTAGAAAAAGAAAATAAAAATCTCACTAGAAAGGAATCTAGTGAGTAGACCTATTAAAATAAAAATTCAACCTAAACAATAACTATTCCCCGGCAACGGCGCCAAAAACTTGATGCGTGGTTTTGCGACCTTACAACAGGTTTTACCTCTCGAGGGATCTCAAGAGGCTTACAACCCCACCAGGCAGTGTACCTGACCGATGTAGTATAGTGTAGTGGTAAGTACGGGGGATTGATCGTTCTCCACAGGGAATAGTGTCGTTAGGATTGAAAAACTACTCTAATTAGGTCTAAGGGTGAGAGAAGATTCTTTTTTTGTATTTTTATATTTTTTATAAAAGCAAGTAAAATCTCGGGTTTGAAGGAGTGGGCGGAATTAGTTGCTAGTCAACTAACCCAAATAACTACAAATGCAAATAAAATAAAATAACTGAAAATGAAAAGGGTTGTGAAACTTATGTGGAGAGAAATGTGTTTACTTAGATTTCCTTACTCCCTAACTATCTTTTACCGGTTGATTAGTGTGTATTAATTGCGTGGATGACGGGTGTATTCCTTAATACCAATCGTGGGGTGGCGTACGTACTTCCCCAACTCTATGAGCTCCTACTTCACTCCTATGTCGAGCCGGCTAGGAAGCTCCTAACATGGGATCACTAGAATTCGCTCATGCATTAAATACAACCATAAAAACCTTAGTACGCATTGGTTCATGTTTCTTAAGACGTTCAAGCAAGTTACCGTATAGGAAGTTAGCCAGTTTTCTTAAGCCTAACATCGATAAACAATCATCCAATACAATTAATAACACACTAATAACCAATAATCAATAGCTAGGTTTCATTAGATCTAAGCAAACACAAGATAAATCTAGCCTAGCATGTTAATCAAAAGACAAGAACAAGATATAATCAAACAACACATAGACATATTGATTGATTAAATGATAACTTATCTTCAATTAAACATGGGAGATCCAAGGGTATGAAAACCCTTAAAAATGGCAGAAATTCGTCTTAGGGTTTCTCCTCACAAAGTTGCACACTAATGACAAAAAATTGCAAAACTATATATAGAGTTTAAGGGCTGACGGCGTCACGTTATAGATCTTGACGCCGTCACCTCGCCGTGTCTAGGGTTCCCGGATGGCCTTCCTGACGCCGTCCCTCTTTAGACCTCCAAAATCCGCTCTGGCTTATCAAAGCTTGATGCCGTCAGAAATGAGCTTGACGCCGTCCCTCTTTAGCTTAAACCGTGACGACCTTGATCACTTCAAAGGGTGACGCCGTCAGACTTTCCATTGTAAAATTCTCTGGCTTATCATGAGTAATTTTCATATCCACCTTTTTTGCCAAGCCGTGACGCCGTCTGGAATAATCCCTGACGCCGTCAAAGGTACTTTCCAGCATAATTTTGAGACTTTGTCGTTTTCTTCACTTTTATGCTCCAAAAACGTCCAAAATGCTTCCTTTTCCAGATTTCTTCTCCAAAGTACCTAAAATGACAAAAGGAACGATTTAGGGCAATATTTGATCAAATAAATACGATTTAGGGCTTAAATGACCCCCTAAAAGCGGTACACTTTTCGCTTCATCAATTAGACATAGGTGTACAGGCTATGTTTAATTTAGGAGTAACAATGCAATGCTCGGACTAATCGACTCGTATGATGTTCGGTGTTGTGCTTAGTACATAGGAATCTCCCTTAGGTATTAAGATTATATAAAGTAAGCATGTATAAAAATTGCACACATAGTTCTTTAAAGTTTTCTCAAGAAAATTCCCATCCTCGGGCAAATCATCAAATCTCTATTGCTAAATAATAACCTTTATTTAACTCAATCTATGTCTCATCAAACAAGAACTGTCATAAGATCAAGTTAAATAACTAGTTATTACCGAGCTCCATATTTTTGATGACTCGACTAAATTATGGAACATCCCCATCAGTATAAAAACATATCATCCAACAGCGTGGATCTAAACAAACAAATAACAAAAAGCATATGCGCACGAAGTGTGTGTAAGGCAAATAAAGAGGAGAGTCTTAACGTATAAAGCAGTTATAGTATAGGTAATATATACAACCTAGTTCTCTATAACCAACGCTCTGATACCAATCTGTAACACCCACAAAATATCGCAGTGAAAGATTATGTCACTGGGGTGCTACTTCATAATACAAAGTACAAGGTATAGAAAATGACCTTTAAATGAGACGTTTTGAAAAGTTACCATTCGATAAATGAAATCAAAGTTACAAACATGAGGTCCCGAAGTACAAGATTACGTAAACGTTTACAAAATGTATCGAATGGTAAATGATAAAAGCATAAGTCTTCAAAATATGTCATGCGACTCTATGTTCCATGAAACAGCTATCGCCTTATTGACCTGAGATAAACATGCTAAAGTGTCAACACAATGGTTGGTGAGTTCATAGAGTTTGGTTAAATTGTAAAGCCTTTAAAGAATGTTCCCACAACAAAGGCATTGTAAATCCATTCAGTTCCAAGTTCAGCCTATACAAAACTTGCAACCTATATGTTTACAACCCACTGCTAAAATATAGTACATATTATAGTCAAGCACACATACAGTCATAATAGTTCACATCATTGCACTTAGTGTTGCTCCGTCGATAAGGAGACTTGGGGTTACTCAGATAAACATGTACACAAAGCAAAGGCGATGTCAATCCATCCAGTTGCAAGTCCCGCCCATACAAGACTTGTAACCTATGTGTTTACATCCCATTGCATATAATATAGTTCATAATAAAAGTATCATGTGTATAATAATGTATGCTAAGTAAAGCCCCTAGAATAAATAATATGCGTCCCGTAACATAGTGAACGAGAGGTTGGCCGACCTCTAATAGCGCTATCCATACTACCTACTAATAGGAGACTAACAATGCGAATGTACGAACAGTACATCATACAACTATTATACATAATTAAGAACGCTCCGAACATGGGAGACTTTGCACGCTCCAACAATAAGGCGAGACTTTAGGTCAAGAACGCTCCACCGACACGGCGAGACTTTGCACGCTCCACCCATATGACGAGACTTTAGGTCATAGCACACTCCACCGACATGGCGAGACTTTAGTTCATAGTACATACGGTACATTAAGTTCATAACAAGTCATAAGTTCGTAATTAAGTTCAAGAGTTTGACTCAAGTTCAAAAGTTCAAGTCAAAAGAGTTCATAAAATAGTAATCAATTTAGTTCAAGTATAATACATGCATTTCAATAAAGCGAGTAAAGTGTTTTGATAACCAAGTAAAATATGTAAGTAAAACGAGCATATATCTCCCCCAAAGAGTAAATTAAGTTAAACGAGAAAAAGTGGGGCTATGACTCATCGTAGTGATCGGGAGTAGGTTATAAGATGTATCAAGGAGTCGCGAGCTTTAGTGATAACCTAAAGATATAATACGCGTCTTAGGTTTGGAATAATGTCTAGGAAAACATAAACGAGCCTATATACGTCCTTATATTGATCATGATGTAGTACTTGGTAGTTTTGTGTATGTCATTTCATATAAACGGTTTATGAAACATTTTTAGTTTAGATATCTCGTACTACCGTTCGGGCCATCATAATCCAGAGGTCATGTAGTAAACGTTCGAGGAGCTAGGACACTTTAAATCGTCAATCCAGCAACTCGTCGATCCGTTTACCCAAATGAAACTCCTCACATGAAGCTCCCTAGTTTTGTTGTGTTCGATATGGAAAAACATATGTTTTGGTTGTTTGATTATGTGACATATAGTTTAAGTGGTTACATGGTTTGCAAAGTAAGTTTGGTCATGTTCCGTAAGCGGGTTTGAGTTGGTTTAGATGTTTAACGAAAGTAGTTTGATCCTTTGGTTATACAAGTAACTTAAATGGTTTTACAATTTCTCGTCGTTTTACAAAAGTTAGTATTCCGAAGGTCGAATAAACTTAGGAAAGTTTATTTTGAATGAATATTGTTATCTTATAAAGTTTATTATGTCTACTAAGTATTTAGTTTTGAAAACAACATGGTTTCTAATTACTTGTCTAGTGAAAACTAATTTTATTTTACGCCGAAAACTATTTTACAATTTGAGACAGAAAACTGCGTTTATTTGGCGTTTTCAGGCCGAGTTTCTTAAGTGTGGATGTAAAACATCATTCCGGACAACTTTAATGTTTTAGCTTTTTGATGAATTGGACCAGAAGTGCCTCGAAAAAATCTCAGATTCTTGTAGTAAGCTATTTTGACGGTTTCTAGTTTTTCGGTTTCGTTAACTTCTTTTGATCATAACTTTTGACTCGTGTACTCGTTTTCGGTGATTCAAATTGCTATATATTCCTTATAAACTTTATTTAATAGTAGGTAGTTACGCAAGGTCATGGCTATTCTATTTTGGTCATTTTTCGTAACATAAGTCACTAGTTTACTTGTTTACTTATATAAGTTAACATATAGGTCTTTCAACTTGTTTTAAAGGTTTGTACATCATATGATCAATATAACTAGAAATATATAGCATAGATTAAACATATTTAGGACATAACAAGCATGAAATCATAGAATGATGGTGGTGATTATGTGCTTACAACTTTTGGCCTAACAAAAGGGAAATCAAGAATCAAGAACTAGGACAAGGACTTAGAGCTCTTCTCTCTTGGATTTCTTCACTACTCTTGTATGATCAAGGTTGTGATAGGGCTTGTGCAAGACTTTGGTAAGTCCTTGGTGACTTGAGTGGATTTAAACTCAAGATAATCACCAAAGAATGCAAAGGACTTGATGTGGTGAACTTGGAGCTTGAAACTTGAAGTAATACTTGATGTTGGAATTCAAATGAAGAGTGTTTGTGTGTGTGAGGTTGTGAACGACCAAGAAGAGGCCAAGAGGAGGTTTATATAGCCTTGGTTTAGTCAAAGGAGGTGCATAATACTTGACTTAGTCAAAGGAGGTGCAAGTGTAAGACTTATAAATATTTAGGAAGCTTAGTGAGGAAGTTTAGACACATGTATTGATCCTAAGTGATCAAGGCTTCATCACAAGAAAACAAGGCTTGTAAATCCCCTCTATAGTCGGCCATATGGTTGATAGGGTGACTAGATGGATAAACTTGGTATTATCTAGTTTACGGAGTGAGTTTTGGTCCCCTTAATCGCTAACTGTAAGTCATTAAGTCACGAAACTTAAAACCGGTTATCCTAAAAATATAAAACTTATAAATTTGTTAAAACTTATCCATATACTCTATATTAGCATATTAAATGAGTGATAAGTTTTGTCGGGGTGCTTAATTGTCGTAAAAACCTAAAACCGTAGGCTTAAAAAGCGTAAAACGCGTAAAACGCAAAACCGGAAAATGTAAAATTCCAAAACTCTTGAAAATGTCATAAGATGTGAAAAACACATATTTCTCTTGTTTGTAATGTTGTGTGGACATATCGGGATGCCTAAATGTCGTTTAAACCTAAATATAAATCTCAGACACGGTTTTGTGAAACTTGCAAAAATGACCCGACGAGTGTCAAACTCTCGTGTTATCATGAAAATAGGTTAACTTACGAGAATGTGAAATAAAAATTTTGTGAGGTGAATATTAAAAGTGAATAGTAAAAATTCAAAAATGAATGGTAACCTGAAAATGCGAATTGTTACAAAATATTTATGTCAATAAGTGCTGATATATCTAATATCATCATATGGCTAAAGTTTTATATTTGAAACATGTTAATTGATGATCGAATTACCAAAATGAATAAGGAGTTACAAACATTAAGTTTGAATAACGCGGGTCTTTTTAAGGTTTCGAGAGACCCAAAACATTTTTTTCCAAAAAAGACCATTTTAAATGTTCCTAATATTGGGGCTAAAGCATGTGGTGCACTGACTTTATGGCTAAATCGACCATGTTCATAAACTGTCCATAAACAGATGAATGTTAGCTAGTAGCATACTAGAGATTCTCAAGTGTCGATTCCTGCGCTTATCAAAGATTCACAGCATTCAAGATTAATGAAGACCATAATATATCCATTTTTTGCTCTCAATAAAAGATTCTTTGCTGCAAATGAAGACTCTTTCTATCAATTATAAACCAAAGGCCTAAGTGCTTTGCTCTTATCCTATGTATCTAATAAACCATATTTATAATGTGAGGGAGAAGATTGGTTGAAGCAGAATGGATACCTATCCAGAAGTTGATAAACCAAGATGTGTAGTTAAGATTGAAGAAATTACAAAGATCGAAGCTGAGCTGAAGATTCTCCATCTACATCAACAACATCTATGTCAACATCTTCTAATGCAACAACAAAATTATCATCAACAACTTCCCAACTTTCCCGTTCTTAAAATGATAATGTATCATGATTGGGGAAGATTTGTTTGTTCATATAGTTTTCCAAGGTCACTTCCATTGCTACTCTGAATGAGCCCACCACATGACCAAGGAATTTATCAAGAGATGATGATTAGAGATATTAGAAGATGATAAGTTGAGAATGGTTTATCAAAGTGTCTACAAAGATCAACTTCCACAAAGCAATATTTATTACACAAGGTTCTTAAAAGATGACGAGCAAAGATAAAGAAAATTTATAATCAATGAAATATCCAATCTTCTGTATGCTCCGTCGAACTCTCACAGACTATTCTTCTGCAACTCCCAACATGCAAGATTCACGACCAAGATAAAGATGAAGATCAAGTGTCAGAGTTGTAGATGAAGAACAAGAGATAACTGTTTATAGGATTAAGCAAGGACAAAGCTGAATCAAGATCACTAAGAGAGACAAAGTTCTTCTAAATATGATTTCATCATTTATCAATCCTTCTCGGCAATCCAAGCTTCGAAGATTTATCAAGAAATGAAGACGAAGACTATGCTAGACTAGACTATTATTACATTTGGGAAGATTTTAGAAATTATAAATGAATGTAACAAAAGTCTATCATAAGTCTAGGGTTAATTTAGTTATCACTGTAATAGTTTATGTACTAAGGACTAAACGTGTAATAAGTCTATTCTCACCAATGATTGGAAGGGTATAAATACCCCAATCGTTTGATGACAAATGCAGCTCTTTTCACATTTTCTTTTTGTGGTAAAGTTGACATAATGTAGACTTTTCTCGACTATCAATTGTTTCACTACTACAAAATGAGCCTAAGGCAACATTTTTGAAGCAACACTTGTAATATATGTTGCTTTTTTGATAAAATTGATTGTAATGCAACATTTTTTTAAATAAGTGTTGCATTTAACCATCTAATACAACAATTTTAATGAAGTGATGCAAATTTTACATGCTAGTGCAACAATTTTTATAAGTGTTGCATTTCTGAAAACTAAAAGGGAACATAGCATGAATTGTTGATAAGTTTTCTTAAAATATGCTTTTTTATAAGTGTTGTATTTGTTTGAGTTTTCAAAGAACACCTGGTTTAGACTAGAGTGTTGTAATTTAGCATGTTAAATTTGTACATGCATTGACAAATTGACAGCCGACAACACATTATTTCATTTGCTAGGTATGGAGTATTATATACTTAAGGATATGCTTCTAGTGCTTCAATTTATCTCATTTGTTTTATAAAGATATTTTGTTTTGTTTTGTTGTTTTTTCTAATGCGCTTGTAAACTCCTAACCTAAATATTAATTTTCCCAAATATCAATTTCAACAAATCTGAAGATAAATGGCGCCACATTATCTTTGTATTCCCTCCATTTCCCAAATTCAATAATTAAAACATATAAACTAACCAAACGTGGTCTAGTTCATTTTGGCGCCATATGTTGTGAAATGTAAACATTCCCTCCATATTTTCAAATCACTAGAATACCAATTCAATTTAACCGGCACCAAAATAGTGTATGTTCATCATTTTAATTTGTAAATATCTTTTATAACGAAGAAAAACATTATATCAAAGTCATTTTCTATTTAAAGTGTTATATAATTGAATACATGAGATGGTACATAAGATAACGACTTGTGTAAAACAGTATTTAGTAATTTTTTATTTAAAGTTCTCACGTATGATTTCTTTAACAATATTTTTTTCACACATATCACCTATATCACTTCACTCTGTGGTGGACGAGTGTCAAAAGGGTTTGTGACTATCAGGTTAGAATGTGTGAGGTTACAAGTTTAATACACTTTAAGTGCAAACAACTCTGAAATGGTCACACGAACCTCCTAAAAATGGAGGACTTTACCGGTTTGAGTATGTGTGGCGATGAGTTCAAACCCAGTATATTGGTCGGCCAAAAGGTCCAAAGCCATGGTTAACCCCCAAAATGTCTTAAGCGAGACTTGACAGGACCTTCACAAAATATTATAATGCAACGACTCATATATGATTGTTATTAGGTTGTGTGGAGGAGCACGCTGGACTTTTTCATAAGACTAACAGGCAGGGCAAGTTTGTAATAGTGTTTCGGCATCCTTGTTGACCGTCGGCCAATAGCAGCCCATTCGTATTGCCTTTTCTACAACTGCCTTTGCGCTCGAATGCATGTCGCACATGCCTCAATGTATTTCTTGCAGGATGGCTTCCACTTGCGTTGGTCCCACACACCTTGCCATTGGTCCTATGTTTGTTTTTTCTGTATAACACATCATCTTTGAAGTAATAATTCAATGACTTCCACCTAGTCTTTTGTGCTTTATCCTGGTTTTTAGGGGGTGGTCCTTCTCGAAAGTAGTTGTGCAGTGGTGTCATCCAATTGACTCCTTTTTCTTCTACTTGAGAAACCTCCTTAGGCTCTTCGATAGACTCGTTTGGGATTTCTTCGACCCACATTGGTTGTTTAATGTAGGTGAATATCAGGCTTGCGAGTTTACTCAAGGCATTTACTCGTTTGTTTATAACCCTGGGCACTTGTCTTATGTTGAAAGACTGAAAGTATGGGAGTTTCGCTTGAACCTTCTCTAGGTAGGCTACTATTGAGGCGTATTTTTCCACGAATGTCCCTGATACTTGGTTTGTTACCAGCAGTGAATTAGTGTATACTTGGAGCTTGGTTACTCACATTGTTTTTGCGATCATAAGGCCTGCTAACAGGGCCTCATATTATGCCTCATTGTTGGAAGCGTTAAAGCCAAAGCGTAGAGCATATGTATATTTTTGTTTATCGGGGCTTGTGAGAACGAGTCTAGCTCCTGAGCCTGCGTCACTTGATTCTCCATCCGTGAATAGCGTCCAAGTATCAGGGCCAAGTTCAGGAATTTGCCTTGTTCGAGTGGGCTGGTGCTCAGTGTTTGTTGTTTCTTCCCGATAGTCGATCTATGCGTGGAAATTAGCCATAACTTGTCCTTTTACAGAATACCCAGGCTTGAATATGATTTGGTGTTCTCCCAGGGTGATTGCCCAGTAAGTCAGTTGCCTTGCGTTCTTAGGCATCGACACTAATTGTTTCAGTGATTAGTCTGTGATGACCTCTATTGGGCGTGCTTGGAAGTACCTCCTGTCACAACTCGTAATTTCAGGTCATTTTCCAAACCCCGATAATTTACTATTCATGAGTTACTATTCATCATTTACTATTCACCGATCACTATTCATCATTTTTGAAGTCAGTTTGAGACTTTGAGAAGTCGTCAAAAATTTTATTATTCACGTGACACTATTCATTCCCGGAGGGAAATCATTATTCATGGGCATCATTCATCATGTTGTAAACCAGGTTTACGGGTATTCAAATGCGCGTAACCAGTTAGGTTTAGTTGCGTATTCATGCATCATCAGTAAAGACACATCATACAGACTAGGGTAGTCTGCATATCATCAGTAACATCATTACCATATCAGTTCATGCATGGGTTTGTGCGATTTTCATTAACGTATGCTTAATTGTTTAATTAACGTTACCACTCAGTCATTTCTACCAACAGTAAACCCAAATACTCCAGACAATGATCCTAATGCATTTTCAAGCTAATTATAATGATATAGAGATTATATTATTACTTTACTCGGTGTTTTTAAATCAATTGCTACATTTTCCATTAGGAGCTTATAACTCCGTCGGTTTACGAAATTTCAATCCGATTATCATTCTAACACCCGATTCTTGCAAGGAATATGATTTTACACATTTTACAACTTCGTCATATTTTATTTTACATCGTCGCAATTTATTTCTAGTTAACTCGGTACCCGGTAACACCCAATGTACACATAAACTTCACTAACTCATACAACCATTAGACAACAACATTAATTGGCCATATTTTCTTCCTTTTTCTCCATGTTGCCGCCCCCTACCTTCCCTAAGTCTCCACATTTTCTTGCTTAGACTTGACCTCATTTAATGCTTATGTTTTCTTGTTTCTTGAATTTATTTCCATAACACTTCAAGTAACACATTTCACTAGCAAATAACCAACATATCCTCTCTTCTCCAATCGGCCCAACCAAGAACAAGAGGAGAAATCCATTATTTTGTGAAGTTCAAGTATTAATCTTACTCCATTTTCTATCCTAGTTAAGGCTTTGTGATCAAAACCCTAAGTTATTGCACCTTTTCTCATCAAATCACTCCAACATTGTAAGTAAACTTCAAGAACATCATTTTGATCTTTTCATACTTTTATTTACTTCATATGATTATGTATTTTCAAGTTATACTAGTTACTTATGCAAGTTACTTATGTTTTTGATACCATTTTGCTTATAAACTATCACAAACACTAGATCTATAAGTTTCACTAGTAAGCACATGAGATCCACCAAGGTTGGTGATATTTAGGACCCCATGACACCCTAAGGAGGTGTATGGTAGGATTTGCGAACTTGTGAAATTGATTTGAGGTGGTATGATCAAGTTTAGAATCAAGGAAATGAGTTTTTAACAATCTAAAATAGCTACTGTCAAAAAACGTGTAAACTGGAAAACTCAGTAACTTTTGGTATATTTTGGCCCTCATATTCAGAAAGTTCTTTAAAAAACGAAACCGTGGCCGCAAGAATCACTAAAAACCGACTTATAACGAAGGAGAAATGATTTTTCAAAGTTAGACGACGAAAACTAATTTTCTGAAAATAAGCGTGCTGTTAGCCGAACTTTAAAGGACCAAATGAGGCGTTAGACGTGATCTAGGAGAGCCGAGCTACTGAGATTATGTTAGTTCATGTTATGACGAATCCGTGGATATAAAGAACGTAGAAAACGAGCTTATAACGACCGAGATATACACGTTCAAAGCCGACGAACTCTATTCTATTTTGACAGCCCTATTAGAAAGTATTTTCTAAGTATAAAAGTTAACATTTTTGCAAATTATCGCATTGATAGCCGGTTTTCTATCTAATCAAGACGCGTATGATCAAAAGTTAAACAACACGAAATTTAGATAATGTTACAAGGTTTTCAAGAACGTCAAATTTATTCACTAACTCTTAACGTGCACTAACTCGCGACTAGTTTTGCGAGGCCGTTTTGGATATATATTTTCACAAGTTATGAAAAGTATTGTTTTGCGACGAAAACATTATATTTGCCAATAGAACACCAAACGAGGATCATGGAGTGTAGTTTTAACATGTTTACGCGAAATGTAGTTTATAACTAAACGAGACGTCAAAAGTGTATTTTTCGTCAATAAACGTTATTTTCAAAACTAACAAGTGGTATCGTTAACATACGTGTTTGCATGAGTAACATCATTTCATTTGCTTACCTTAGATCATATCATTCATGATAGGTCATGGTTAGGAACCGAGCCTCATCTCATCATATCCATTGTGATCATTGTTGCTATATCATATCAGGTGAGTTTTCATAGCCCCGTTTTAAATTGTTTATTGATTTCTAAACTCTCGGGGGAGAATACATTGCACCATTTTTATATGCGGACCAAAGTATGCAAACTCATTACATTGCTTAAGTTACATCATTGCCCAGATTAAAGTCCCCTTTTATTATCATGAACCGTTAATTGTTAGCAAGCGAGAGTGAGTGAATAGATCTATTGAGGGTGACTCCTCCGTTCGGGTTGGTAGCGCCAACTTGTCAAACGAACGCATTTCATTTCTGTCATATTAGAGTGATTGGCAAACACTCAGTTGGGGCATTTCATTCAGTCTAACTTCGGGGTCATGAGCTTAAGAGCTAATGTATCATTTTTATGTGGCATTGTTTTGTCATACACTTTATACTTGTGGTATCCGTACAATATTTCATTTACATAAACCTATGATCTCACCAACATTTTTGTTGACCATTTTTAGCAATGTATTTTCAGGTAATTAAGGTATCGCATGTTGGCTTGCATATGGACATCATGGAGTCGCAGAGTCGACGCGTCTCACTTTATATTTTATGCACTTATCCATCGTTTGAATTGTATGAACTTGTTTTATAAAAACTTGTTTCACCTTTTGGGACCTAGCTTTATAACTCTGAATGTTTTTAAATAATCAAACGATGTATTTTCTAAACGACACTTTAGGTCATTCAATATAACTGTAACTTTGGTGCTATGACCAGTCGTGCCCCTGAATGACTTATTCCGTTGCAAGTCACGAAATTTGGGGGTGTGACACCTCCTTAGTCGTTTGGCTGAGATGTAGAGAGCATATGCAAGTTTCTTGATAGGCGGGTATCGTAACTCTGCATCGTGAAGCACTCTGCTGACGAAGTATATTGGCATTTGTTTGCTTTCAAATGCTAACGAAATATATTAGTAATTGGCTAGTAATTAAACCAGTCGATGTTTTACCTGATGTGGGAGGTGCTTTCCAATGGTGATTGGTTGATCAGGGTGCTCTTCATTTATGACCACCTTTTCTCAAGCACGACTTCCCACAATATTTCCCTTGTCGTCATGTTTTCCACATCTGCTGTCAGCTCCACATCTTTGCCTAGATAGTCGCTTTCGATTGTGGCCATGCCTAACTTGCTCGGGAATTGCAGATGTGACCTGATTGTTGACATCTCCTCATATAGTTGTTGTATTGTTGTTATGCTGAACAGGACATTGTACCTGGAATTCGACATTACGACGTGAAATTCCATGAAAACTGTTCGTGATAATGGATCTAATCCGACATTGGTTTCTAAGTGAATGATCCCCTCATGTATTGACCGCTCTGACGAGAATTCGATGAGCTGGATGGGTTTGTTTTTTGACGTTATCAGGTAGTTGCCTAAAACAGTGATTGTACATAATGTTGACAGAGCTGCCTCCATCCATGTAGATTATGTTTACCGTGTGTGAAGCGATTACCGCCGTGATAACCACCGGATCCTTAGAAGGGACAAAGTTTTTCCAAGGGAAGCCATCCCTTGTGACAGAGTCCAATCTTCATGACTTTGTTGTTTTGCTTTTTTCCAGGGATCCATGTTTGGATCATATGGACGTTTAGCGTTTGTGATGTATCGTTATTGTTTAGTTGTTTTTGGATGGTTTCGTTGGTTTGACATAGTCGTAAAGCGAGGTTTTGTTATGGTGATTTGAAGTGTTTTGCTGTGAAAATGTAGATTTTCGAGTTCGTTTGATGAAACGAAATATTTTCCAGTGAATCGGAAAGGTTCTTTCGGTGAAAATGTAGATTTTCGAGTTCATTTGATGAAACGAAATATTTTCTAGTGAATAAGAAAGATTTTTCGATGAAAATGTAGATTTTTCAAGTTTGTTTGATGAAATCGAAATATTTTCCAGTGAATCGGAATGGTTTTTTTTGGTGAAAATGTAGATTATCGAGTTCGTTTGATGAAAACGAAATATTTTTCAGTGAGTCGGAATTTTTTTTTTTTTTTTTTTTTTTTTTTTTTTTTTTTTTTTTTTTTTTTTTGCTGAAAATGATTTTCTGATGAACAAGAAAAGTTTTATGGTGAGTCGGAAAACTTTTTTGCTGAATAGAAAAGTGGTTTTTGTGGCTATTTTGTTGCGTATAGCACGGATAGTGATTGTACATGATGTTGACAGAGCTGCCTCCATCCATGTAGATTATATTTACCGTGTGTGAAGCGATTACCGCCGTGATAACCACCGGATCCTTAGAAGGGACAAAGTTATTCCAAGGGAAGCCATCCCTTGTGACAGAGTCCAATCTTCATGACTTCGTTGTTTTGCTTTTTTCCAGGGATCCATGTTTGGATCATATGGACGTTTAGCGTTTGTGATGTATCGTTATTGTTTAGTTGTTTTTGGATGGTTTCGTTGGTTTGACATAGTCGTAAAGCGAGGTTTTGTTATGGTGATTTGAAGTGTTTTGCTGTGAAAATGTAGATTTTCGAGTTCGTTTGATGAAACGAAATATTTTCCAGTGAATCGGAAAGGTTCTTTCGGTGAAAATGTAGATTTTCGAGTTCATTTGATGAAACGAAATATTTTCTAGTGAATAAGAAAGATTTTTCGATGAAAATGTAGATTTTTCAAGTTTGTTTGATGAAATCGAAATATTTTCCAGTGAATCGGAATGGTTTTTTTTGGTGAAAATGTAGATTATCGAGTTCGTTTGATGAAAACGAAATATTTTTCAGTGAGTCGGATTTTTTTTTTTTTTTTTTTTTTTTTTTTGCTGAAAATGATTTTCTGATGAACAAGAAAAGTTTTATGGTGAGTCGGAAAACTTTTTTGCTGAATAGAAAAGTGGTTTTTGTGGCTATTTTGTTGCGTATAGCACGAATAGTGATTGTACATGATGTTGACAGAGCTGCCTCCATCCATGTAGATTATGTTTACCGTGTGTGAAGCGATTACCGCCGTGATAACCACCGGATCCTTAGAAGGGACAAAGTTATTCCAAGGGAAGCCATCCCTTGTGACAGAGTCCAATCTTCATGACTTCGTTGTTTTGCTTTTTTCCAGGGATCCATGTTTGGATCATATGGACGTTTAGCGTTTGTGATGTATCGTTATTGTTTAGTTGTTTTTGGATGGTTTCGTTGGTTTGACATAGTCGTAAAGCGAGGTTTTGTTATGGTGATTTGAAGTGTTTTGTTGTGAAAATGTAGATTTTCGAGTTCGTTTGATGAAACGAAATATTTTCCAGTGAATCGGAAAGGTTCTTTTGGTGAAAATGTAGATTTTCGAGTTCATTTGATGAAACGAAATATTTTCTAGTGAATAAGAAAGATTTTTCGGTGAAATTATAGATTTTTCCAGTTTGTTTGATGAAATCGAAATATTTTCCAGTGAATCGGAATGGTTTTTTTTGGTGAAAATGTAGATTATCGAGTTCGTTTGATGAAAACGAAATATTTTTCAGTGAGTCGGAATTTTTTTTTTTTTTTTTTTTTTTTTTTTTTTTTTTTTTTTTTTTTTTTTGCTGAAAATGATTTTCTGATGAACAAGAAAAGTTTTATGGTGAGTCGGAAAACTTTTTTGCTGAATAGAAAAGTGGTTTTTGTGGCTATTTTGTTGCGTATAGCACGGATAGCGCCATGTTTACATAAGGTACATATTGAAGGTTTGAGGTTGGCCGATCCTTTTGTTTCTCACATTCGGAAAGGCTTCCGTATTACAAACAGATTGAGTCAATATTGATATATTTTTTACATACGTACGAATTTATAAAAGATGTTGAACTTTAATATCTATTTAAAAGAAATAAAAAAAAAATTACAATTTCTTTACCAAAAAATATATCGCCGAAAAAAGCATTTGAATTATGAACAAAACGAGCATAATATTGACATTAACTAATAGGGAAAAAATCCTCGATGCAACGCACGTGTGCCATTTTTCTATTTAACTAAATTTTCTTCACATGAAAAATAAAATAAAAATAAACAAATTACATGTTAGAGCACAAGGTGCAGTGAGCACCCCAACGTACTCATTTGGGGCCATCAGTGCCACATCACTTTAACAAACCTCCACAACTAACCCCCTCACTATCAACTAACTACAACTTACTCATTCGGGGCCCACCACTTACAACTTTATTTTTTTTATTCAAATATGCAAATAAACTAAATTCATTTCATTCAAATAATACAAATAACATTTTTTTTAAGTTACAAAATAATTAGCGCACTGGGTACCCTGGAGCCATGGCTCAAAATTCCCTGCCACGTCAGCAAAAATCTGTATGGCACCAGAAATCCCACGGCACCACATTCTGGGCGGTACCCACGACACCAAAAAATGTGGTGCCGTCGTCCACTTTTTTTTTTCTTTTTCATAAAATAAAACATACACAATATTAACTAAAATAAACTTCATTAATTAAAAAAAACACACATTACATTAAAAAAAAATGCATAAAAATAAAAATCAAGTTATAAATTCGTATGTCAAAGGGTAGCACATTCAACAAACATTGATATAAGCCCAAAAACAAACATTACAAACAATACTAGTACAAATTGATATAAGCCCAAATTTCGTATACTACTATTTAGGCCCAAACAAAATCAGTAAAACAATTAACCCTACTATTCATCCGGTATTCACTCTTTCTTCTACCTCTTCTTCCCTACTGCTCCCCAAACCTGCAAAAGAAAAAAAAATCCAAATCCAAGACAAACGCAACAAACACAAAAACAAACACAAACACAATATACAAACACAACATACAAACATAAACATAGAAAACCCCACCAAAAAAGAGAAAAAAAAAAAGGTAAAAGACCCACGGCGTGGGCTGGTGGCTACGGCGCCAGCCACCATGGCGCGACCCACGATATGGTGAGCCATCGATTTTTTTGGGCTGGTGGCTTGGCGCTAGGCTACCACGCCTACGTACCGGCTGCTCTTACTCGTATTAAAAATAAAATAAATAAATAAATAAATAAATAAATAAATAAATAAAAAAAAAAATCTTTTTAATGTGAAAACTTGTTCGTATCCCATGTGCATCACCCATGTGCAAACTTGTTCTTATCCCATGTGTGGCTGTACCCAAAAAAAAAAAAAAAAAAAACTACAACAAAAAAACACTATTCTTCTTCTTCCTTCTCCTCCCACCACCTGCAAACACAAAAGAAAAAAAACCCAAACACAAACACAATGTACAAACACAAACACAAATAGAAACACAACATACAAACACAAACACAAACACAAACACAAACAAACCCATCAAAAAAGAGAAAAAAAAGAAAAGAAAAGGATTCCATCTGACAACACAGTACAACCAATGCCTCGTCGTGCAGACGGCGAGGCACCCTATGGCGAGAAAAAACGAAGCATCGCGGTGTGATGAAGAGGCATGGCGAGCTGCCATGCTGGACTGGCGAGGGACGAAATGAACTGCACCGGGTGCTCTTATAATCGTGACCAAATCACGAAAAGTTAAAAACCGCTCTTTACCCTTCTCTTTCTGTAACCTCACCCTATTCCCACAAATCTATCCCCTCATTCCTTCAATTCCGTCAACAAACTGTTCGTAGACTTGCACTCTTTTGCCGATAGCCTTTCTTTCAAGGAGGCAGTCTTGGTCGGCATCATAGTTATTCATGTTTACTAAGGATATGCTCATATTCTAATATAGCAATTCATGCACTTGAGTGACATGATTATTAATGATATAATGATATTAAGATTGAGTTGCAGAACTATTAAATGTGAACTGTTACTATTGAAAAAAAAACCCACCTAATTATTTACTTGCTTGTACAATTATCCAAACCGAAAGGGTAGCCAGTCAAGCCACCGATTATGAAAGATTAAATCTCATATACAATCCACTGACGGTTGTCTTGTAACATAAAAAACATGGGGTATAAAGGCTGGAGGTGGCGGAACCTGGTTTAAAGGCACCGGGTGCACAAATATTTTCAACTATAATATAAATGAGGGTACACATTTTTTTGGAGTGGGTGCAATTAGGGGAATTCGGAGTGTTTTTTTTTTATGAAACTGAACACTAAGAAGCATTTTTTCCATTCGGGTCCTGTGACACTGCTGGATGCCCCCTAGTTCCGTCAATGGAGACTCGGTGTATTTATGTAGATGGTTGCCTGAGTTTGAAAGTTGATTTATTGACCTGTTTAATGCCTGCCCTTCAAGCAATAAAGAAGTAATGGTAATTTGGTCATTTTATCACTACTAAAATTGTCCTTTGATGTATGTTCTGTAGAGTTGTGTCATCACAATGCATCTACAAATGTTTCTAAAAAATGCATACAAGTATACAACTGGTCAAAAAAGTTTCGCAAGACTTGTGCTTTTCATATGTAACTAGGAAATGGTACCATGTAACTGCTTTGATAGTAATTTGTGCTTTTCATATCCTCTCCCTAATGACACATTCTTGCTGATGTTTTAATTTATTGAGAAAACAGATACATAAAGACCAATTCAAACAAAGGATGCACATAATTTAACTCAAACATTAGAGTGCTCACGCCAAAGGAAGGACATATATGTTGCTAGACATGGTGGAACGACAAGGACAATTGTAAGATAATATTGAAATCTAAGTATTTAGTTAACAGTTTAATTCTAAATTCAATGAAGTTATTTCATGCATGATAATAATGAAGGAACAAATGAAGAACTACAAGGATTTAGAATATAGAAGTTCTTCTAGATCATTTGGGACCGTTGTCTATACGGTAGAAGTGTTACTACTAAGTTGATAAAAGAAGATGAATGGCAGACTGGCAGTGAGACATCATATATGATTCCAGGGGAGCTTATTGGCCACTACAAAATACAGTTGGTTGAGATTGAAGAGAATCATGAATAGAAAAGGTTGAACCAGCAGAAGATCATGAAAGAAATAAAGATGAACTAAAAGCAATGCCCAAAGAAATTAACGACCAACGAGACAAGTTAGTTGAAGATGCGTGGAAGAAGCATAAAGAAATATTACCACCTGGAGTTGCGCGAATGTTTTTAACATATATTGTCTATGCTTGACAAAAGGTATGAATTTGATACTCGTATTCAGTTTGATACCACATCTTGCAATAATATTAACTACTTATAATATAAAAATACTCCCTCCGTCCCAGTCAAAGTGTCTTGTTTTGAATTTTCAAAGTCTCTTGTTTTAAATTTTGACCTTAATATAATATTTTTTTGTTATATAATACTTGATGAAAAGTATACCCAATGAAAATACATCTAAAACTAAATCAATTCATATAACTTTCATCAAGTATTATATAACACAAACAAAAATATTTACAGTCAAAGTTGAAAAACAAAGACTTTGAAAATTCAAAGTAGGACACTTTTAGTGGGACGGAGGGAGTAATCTTAACTACTTATAATATAAAAATGGTCAAGTGAAAAGTGCAAAACTGAAATGTCAGTCAATGCCCATTTTGCCCTTGTCAATGAATGGAAATCGAATGCTCAATGAATGCCTGGTCAATGGTGATTAAATGGGAAGTATCGAATGGAAAGTATTGATGGTGAGTTCATAGGACGAATGGAAGATAATGAATGCCTGCCAATCTAAACTACATATAAAATAAAAATAGTCAAAGTGAAATGTGAAAAAACTTAAAATGGTCAATGAAATAAAATGTGAAAACATAGCTAATAAAGGAAACTAATGTGTAAAAACGCAAGTTTTATTTTTTTTAAATGCTACACACGGTTACATCCTTCATGATTTTTAAATGGAAAGTTCTAATTGTTACAATGGCAAGTTTTACTTTTTTCAAAATGTTTAAATGGTTACAGTTAGCCTTTCAACTTTTTGAAATGCTATATAGTTTAAATATTTTTAAATTTTACTAATTTCTTGTCACTATCCATATTTGTGACACTCTGTATTACTATATAAACTTAAAACATCAATTCATCAAAATTACTTTTACATAAAAGAAAAGAAGAAGAACAATGATAAACGTTCCTATGGATGTTGATGATAAGGTTGTCAAGCCTCCTATTGTTTCTCTTGATGTTGAGGTAAACAAGATATTACCATTTCTAATTGCCATCTTAAAATAATAATAATAATAATAATAATAATACATATAATAATAATAATAATAATAATGCATACATATCATCTGCACTGCTTTTAGTCATTGATATAACAACTTGATGTTCGTTTGTTGTTTAACTGCTTTTGTTTACTTATTAGATATTGTGTTTTTACAGATCGATCTCACTCTTGCTCCCAATCCCGCTCCCATTGGCATCGTGAGCAGTAGTGTCACCTTTAAAGAGCGAGTAAAGAAGCGTTGGGAAAGTTACAAGCACGTCATCATCTAGACCACGACAGAATCTTATAAGGTGGTGATTTTCTGCCTCGTCCTATATAGTTGTACCAAAAGAGATGGAGGGTGGGGTGTCGAATGAGTACGTCTGCATATATAAGAAGTGAAAGTAAGGGAGATTAGTAGGACGACCGTGCATAAGAATCCCACGACGAATATGAAGGCGTTGCCTCCTGTTGGTGTACTTGTGTGTTGCGTGAATGGTGGTTCGACACCACCTGTTGTGACATTCATTTTGAGTGTTGGAAGATCTCAGGGTAGTAAACTTTTGATGTTTTATGTGAGAAAGATATGGTAGATGCCTTTGAGCTTAGCCAACCAACATATAGAACATTAGAACAAGTCTTTCAAAGAAAAACATTTTGTTGTTATTAAATTTTATGTAAAAGAAGATGACATTCCTTTGTTTATTGTTTGTACATCAATATAGCCAACAACTATTATGTTAAAAGGTGCTAATTAAAAACATCATTTATAATTATATAATAATTCCATTAATGTTAAGGTATTAAACGAACGCATCTAAATAACGGGCAATGGGTAGTATATAATGATCATGTTTGGCACCAAAGGTAACTGAGAAGATGTTAACTACAAAATATAGTGAAAACCAAATTGTTTATGTTATATGTGTGGCCATAGTTTGATTTATATGGTTGATGGAATTGTGGTCCTCGTTATTTAGTAGCACATCTTATCAAATAATCTATATGCTAACATTTGCTTAAACATTTGTGAACTCAAATATACTTGGGTTTACAAATGTTATAAGCACCCTTTTAAAATTACAACAATTATTAAATGACTTTACTTTTATAGTTAACATCCTTTTAAATTTTATCTTTAGTAATATACGGAGGAGCATTTTAACTTTTATAATCATTAACTTTTTTTTTTTTTTTTTTTTTTTTTTTTATAAATTTATATTTCAACATACCGCTAAGTTTAGAAATACTACAAATTAACTCTTAAACCTATTAAAATCAGTATTTTTTTTTCTCATTTACATTATTTTGTGTTAGATTTTTTTTTATTTTTATTTTTTAATATTTTTGTAAGGGGTTAATTGTCTTTGTTTAGTTATGCATTCTAGCAGTTTCATTAAATGCTTTTATATGTTTTTTTGTTACTTTTTAATAATTTTTTTAAGTTTAATTATCGCATGTTACAACTTTTGCAATTACATTTTGATTCTTTCATGTTTTATGTATAAACGTTATACCAAATAGTTAACCACAGTATCATACCTATAACTATTTGTCGCTAGAAAATCCGTTGGTATGCACGGGTACTCGTTTAGTATAATTAACTTTTATATGTAGTGTTAGTTTGAGCATACGGATTAGATGTGGCATGATCATCTAATCTATGAATTTTGCTATTTGTTGAAGTTAGTTGTATATTAATTATTGTTAAATGTGAACAAGAAATATTTGAGGATAGTATATGGTTACATGGTGATAGAAATTAACCGCTTCACAACGCCCCTTTCCTATAAATGACCCAAAACTTCATGGATGACGGAAATACGAAATGGATAGCCACTCTAATTAAGAGAATATGAAACTTATTTCTAGTCAAACTAACAACTAAATTTGTGTGACCAGGAGGATTATATCAACTATGCATTTTTTCAGGTTGTATAGATACTAATTGAGCTCAACAGAGATACAAACTAGCTTATCCTTACGTGTACACACCCCTAAAATATTAGTGAGCACATCACTGAACTCAAACCCAACTGGCTTGACATAAACTCATTTGACGAGTTACCTACCCGGCCACCCATTCCTTTCGTTACTCTAATTTTTAGTAGTATATAAAGAGAATTTCCATTCAGTATACTGAACTATTCATTATTAGGAAATTGAAAAATAAAATAAAGTTGGAGGCCAAACTAACATGCCTGATCCGAAACTTTTTAGACTAAATGCTTACGGCTCAACCCATTTGAACCAGATATGCTCAAACCTACCACATGAATAATCTAACTGGTCATTATTGCTAACTTCTACCAACCAGAAGGTGTCAAGTATTATATTGGACAAGCACAAATTTATGTTGATATTAGTATAAATATGCATTTATAAACGTAATTATAAGCAGAAAATACGAACCTTATATCAATTTTATGTGCAACAGGCTACACGTTTTTGGCATGGTATAAGCTGTGACTGTGAGTGGCGGTTTGCAAAGAAGATGTCAAGATTTCTAGGATTGTAGTCTCATAACTTTTCTTTTTTTCAAGGCAATGTATTGTTAGTTATTATTTGTCAAAGTACTACAAATACTATTTTTGTATTTTAATATTTGTATACAGGAAATGTATGAATTTATATTTTCGACTCTTTAAGAAAAGTGTAATTTTTAGAAAAAGAAACATATATGGCATTTGTGCTGCATTATATAAGTGTTACAAGCTAGTTAATAAAGTGTCGCACATACATGTCAAGAAACAATAAAAAAATGTCGCACTTATATAGATATAATAAAGTGTTGCGTGCTTAGTGGTGGCAAGTAAAAAGTGTTGCATTTCAATGCGAAAAGTGTTGGCTTTGAATATTAATGTGTTGCACTTGTTAGTAAAAATGTTGCATTTGAATTTAAAAGTGTTGCACCTTACTGTATAAGTGTTGCACATGAGTATAAGAAGTGTTGCGCTTGAATTTAAAAAGTGTTGCAAGTTAGAGTACTACAATTGCTAAACATGGGCAACACTTTTAAAAAAAGTCGTATATTCTAATATAAGTGTTGCATACACTTAAGGCAACGTTACATAAAGTAGCACTTGATAAAGTGTCAAATTATGCATAGTGCAACATTTTAAAGACATAATACAACACTTTATGCGTGGTGCCTTAGCTTCATTTTGTTGTGTTTCTTTCTTTAACTGGGACTAACAATTACTGAGTTGTATCATCTACTTCAAAAAATCTTTTTTGTCACAAATCTATAAAATAGAAAACATAAAACTCGATATAAATAAATAAACTTAGAAATTGAAGGACTTAAAAAAACAGAGAACTAAAACGATACTTTTAGCATCTTTACCACACGATGGTCTCACTAATCACTAATGAAGCTCAAAAGAAAATTTGCTTTTAGAAAAAATATCAATACACTTCTGGCTTTTTGACAGTGTTGTCGTTGACTTCATTTTCTCCACTCTTGGCTCAAATTGACAATTCCACTTGTTCAAATCCCATAACCGAGTCTTAAATATTTTACCAATATAGTGATTAAATTTTTCCTTGTTTGCTGATAACAAGATAACAATTATTGTAATTTTACGATATATTTTCTTGATGTTCCCAAGGATATTATTCATTTACGGGTGAGCTAGCCTCACCATATTAGCAAACGTTACACAACCATGGTACACAACACATGTTATAGCAACATATCTCCATGCTACAGAAGTTTTCATGTTCATTTCTTTCAACTTATTGACCAAATCCACCCTTTTTCTTCGAATTTCTGATCTTCTCGGACAAGTCTTGATCATTTTAATATAAGTTTGCATGTCGTGAACGCATAGGATGTCTTCAATATTGAAGAAATCCATCACATTCACGCCATTTTTCACTCTCGGATCTATCATGATATCCGATATCTTGTTGGTATCGTCGTTAGCTGTCTTTAATCGGTCAAGAACCAATTCGGTACCAACATGAGCATAGCACGTATGCCTCCAAGCTGTAAATGTCTCATTGAAAATAACTCCTGGAAGTTTTGTTATAGGGTCATTTGCATTAACGATTCTAAGAACTTTTACTCCCAACTCCTCGCACCTTTCTTTGAAACGAACGTTGCCAACCCTTGGTCCTGCGAATGAGAAAACCGTTAACGGGACCGTGTGTTGTTTTAGGCCGACTTCAGCTATGTCATACGCGAGTAGCAAAGCTAGTGAACTGCCCATGCTATGTCCGACTGATGTTATACTTAGTTCTTCGTGTTTATGCTTTTTTAGAAGTCGAGAAACTTCAGAAAGAAGTTGTTCCCGACAACTACCGAGACCAAACCTTACATTGGTCTCAGAAGAAGTGTACAAGCTGAGAAACCCAGCCGCTACCATTATATCAGGTTTGGGATCATTAGGATCCAACATAGCGGGAGATAGCGAACTCATCAGGTTTGCTATCCACTCAGGATAAGTAACCGTTCCACGAAAAGTTACCAAAATATCCCTCCTCCCAATCCTTTTTACCTCTTCATCCGATGACACCGCAATGTACCCCACCCATCGAGCACACGAACCGCCATTTTGAATAGGGATGCTAATGTCAGCAGTGGCATAGACATACTTTGTAACTTCATACCCACAATCTCCAAAACCTACCTCCGAAAACATCCGTTTCTTTCCATACTTGCAGTTCAAGTAACGGCCCGAATTAGGGTTTAGATCAAAAGCGTCATAGCATGCGGTAACAAACTTTCCATAACGGATGATTTCACACTGGAGAAGTGGATTCAAGGGTTGGATGAGATCATCCCAGTTGTTTAAACCTTGAACATTTCTCCAATTAAGAGGTAAAGTTGAGGAATTGTTAGAAACCCTAGTTGATGATAGCGACGAGGCTAAAGACTTCATTCCAACAACTTTGTTACATATCTTGCTAGTAAAACGAGGTCTATATGAATAAGGTGCTTCAGGGGAGATGATCATGGTAGGATTAAGTGGGAAGTTAACAAGATTCATGCATGGATTCTTGATCACGTTAATGAATGCTTTAGATGCCATATGAAAGTGGCTAGATAGGCAGGTTGATGATTAGAGAGAAATTAGATGGAGAGATTTATGAAATCTAAAGCTTGTTTAGCAAGGTTTTGACTTAGAGGTTAAGCAAAGCTCAACAATATGTCATATATATAATTATGTGTGTGTGTGTACGCTCGTATGTACATTCATAGCCACATATTGGTGAAGGTAGCATCTCTTTGAAAGATACTCACACACATACGCTAAAAAAAAACAATCATACATCATTGATTTAGCTTTTTGTTTTAATAGATACCAAATAGATCGATCTAAAACGCAATAACATTTTGTTTCCACCCATAGTGATGGTCATCACAGTGGTAGGCTAATGGTTAGGGGACATAAGCATAGCGCATATTATAAATTCAAGTCATATCCCATGACTATTTAATCATAGCGTTAGATGATTTAGTTTTCTAATAATGTCTTGTGGAAAAAATCTCATAGTGGATTTAGTTTTCTAATAATGTCTTGTGGAAAAAATCTCATTACTATGAGATTAAAATGTGAGAGCTCTCAAGTAAGGGTGTAAATGAGCCGAGTACTGCCAAACTCAAATTCGACTCGACTACTAAAACTCGAGCTCGAAACTCGACTAGAGCTTTGGATGTCAAACTCGAGCTCGACTGGTCATCTAAAACTCGATTCGAGCTTTATTTTCACATTTTAAGCTTCAACTCGATGAAAAATCGGCATATTAAGCCCGACCCGACTCTGTTATATGACTATTAATTAGTTACATGTACATAAACTGATAAAAAGGTAAAAGTGTAATTTAGTTGAGGCTCGATAAGGCTCGCAAGCCTCACGAGCCGAGTATTTTGGAGCTCAAACTCTACTCGAAAGTTTACTCTAGCTCGACTCGTTATATTGACTGGATTCTAGTAGTTTACGAGTCGATCTTGAATAACTCGCGAGCTATCTCATCTTGTTTACACCTGACCTAGTCTCAAGTTCAAATCTTGTTTGGTGTAAAAAACTACGAATTTGTCACATAAATCTCCTAGAAATAGAAAGTTTTATCTGATTCTAGTCCGTGTAACGGTAGTCTCAAACATTATAAATTAGTCGGCAAAAAACCATAGCTACAAGATAAATATGCCTTGGAAGAATAAGTCAGTACGTGGAAATTGCTAGAGGGCCGGTTATTTGGCATAATTAGAGTCTTGAGTTACTCGAATTCAAGCTATATTGCTCAGCCAGTATATCTCTAGTTACATTTACTTTACGCAACAACATAATATGTTTTAAGAGAAAGTTTACAAAATTATTTTCACACCATAATTGAGCAATTAAATATGGAAGGTGTAGAAGAAGAAAGAGAAATTATAGTACAATTTATGTGATACATCATTCCTCATGTTTTTATGCTCGCTGCAACAGGCGAGGTGACATCGTCGTTTATGGATAGTTTATCACAAAATTCAGGTTCGTATATTTTTGCATTGATCCTTAAAATAAGTTTGTTTACCAGGTCTTTTGTAAGCAAATTCGCATGGATGGCGAGGCATTAAATCAAGGAAATTAGGGTACGTTGTTTGTATTATGGACACGTGTCGTCATGTTTAGTGGTCGGTGGCGTTGAATAAAAATAAAATCTGAACAAATAATACTAAAAACTTTTTGCGGCTGAGTAGAAAACGAGAGAGGTAAAGCATAATTATAATTTATAAACCCTAGAAACTTAACCCTTTATTCCTCCTTTCTACGCTGATCCCGTAATACACGAACCATATTTTTATATTCACATCTCTTGTCTTCGTATCATTATTCATCTTTCGTTTGATTATAACAGAAGTTTTAGCTTCTCACAAGGATTAAAGCAAGATTATATACTCTTTTCATTATAAAGTAATTGTAAACATACAATTTTAAAAATATGTATTAAATACATCTTTATAATTTGTCAGTTTTTTCACACTAAACATCTATTATTTCAAAAAAATTTGGCAATAATCATACCTCAGTCGGTGAGAGTTAAGCACAACATATCTCAAAGACTAGCGATGTAATCTTTTTCTTTCAAACACATAGTTTGATAATATCACTCCCAAACGCTTTTTTATTTATTTCATCTTCTTCTCACCACCTCCACGACCCATCATCATCATATTCTTTCAAACACACGTTTTGATATTTTGTGGTAGTTGAGAGTGATTTTATAGTGAAAGATATAGGTATTTTTTGATGGGTTTAGATATTTTATGGTAGAAAAGGTATAGGTATTTTTTGATGGGTTTAGATATTTTATGGTAGTTGAAATTGATTTTATGGTGTTTGGTTTAGGTATTTTATGGTGGTAAAAGTAGTGAGAAGTAGATGATAATGATAATGTCGTGAGAGGAAGATGATTAAATGAACAAAATGGTGTTTAAGAGTGATTTTATTACGAGGTGTTTTAGAATTTTAGTAATAACGGGGATAATAGAGAAAAATTACGTCGTTAGTCCGTAGAGATGTATTTTTTCTTACTTTTTAGAGTTAATTACATAAATGGTCACTGTGTTTGGCCAAAATTGCACTTTCAGTCCACGTGGTTTTTTCTTGACCGGTTCAGTCACTGTGGTTTACATTTATTACCGGTTCAGTCCAATTTCGAAGAAAATGACTAAAAAGCCCTTGTGATATTCTTTTTCTTTTTACAGTTAGTCCTTTAGACAACTATGGTTGTCAATTGTTTCACAGTTAGTCCTTTAGACTAACGGTTGTTAGTCCTTTACACGTTTTCGTCCGTATTTACACGTTTTCGTCCGTATTTAAACGTTTTCGTCCGTATTTACACGTTTTCGTCCGCATTTACACGTTTTCGTCCGTATTTACTCGTTTTCGTCCGTATTTACACGTTTCCGTCCGTATTTACACGTTTTCGTCCGTATTTACACGTTTTCGTCTGTATTTACTCGTTTTCGTCCGTATTTACACGTTTTCGTCCGCATTTACACGTTTTCGTCCGTATTTACACGTTTTCGCCCGTATTTTTCTTTAAAAAAATATTTTTTTAGAAATTATTTTTTTTCGATTTTTTTTTTCAAAATAATTTTTTCGAAAAATATTTTTTTTCTAAATTATTTTTTTCGAAAATTAATTAATTTTTTTCGAAAAATTAATTTCAAACAAACTAATTTTTTGCAAAAAAATAATTTTTCAAAAAAAAATAATTTTGCGAAAAAAATAATTTTTCTAAAAAAAATAATTTAGAATAAAAAAAAATTCGAAAAAATTATTTCGAAAAAACTAATTTTTCGCAAAAAAATAATTTTTCGAAAAAAAATAATTTTGCGAAAAAAACAATTTTTTGAAAAAAAATAATTTTTCTAAAAAAAATAATTTAGAATAAAAAAAATTTCGAAAAAATTATTTCGAAAAACAATAACTTTTCGTAAAAAAATAATTTTTTGAAAAATTTATTTCGAAAATATTATTTCAGAAAAAAAAAATTTAAAAAAAAATATTTTTCTAAAAAAATAATTTAGAAAAAAAATATTTAACGGAAAAGGACTAACCTTGCAATGCTAGTTAACGGGCAGTTAAAGGAAAAGAAGAGGCAAGGGCTTTTTGGTCATTTTATTCGAATTTGGACTGGGCCTGTAACAAAATCAAACCACGATGACTCAGCCCATCAATAAATAAGTACGGTGACCAAAGGTGAAAAAACAAGCAAACCACGGTGACCATTTGTGTAATTAACTCTACTTTTTAAAACAAATGAATTTTAGTAATAACGGGGATAATAGAGAAAAATCTGCTTTCGCTTGTTCTTCATACATATCTTCAACGACCACTTTGTACCGTTCTAGAAAGACTCTCAACGAAGTGTCGACCTGAATGTGTTTGTCAAAGAAGGAATTTAAACTTTCAGAACGAGAATGCGTAGACAACCCAGCAAGAGATACATTTTTTATAAACATTGGCGCCCATAATCTTCGATCTTGGTACAATGACTGAAACCATGTATCCTCGCCAAGATTAAATTTGTTAACTAACTTCATCCACCTTTTGTCAAACTGTTCTTCAGTCCATGACTTGTGTATACATTTATCAAACTTTGCCATGAAAGTATCATGCCACGGGTTCATATAATCAAGTTGACTCGAAAATTTTTCCAGGACATACCACAGACAATAACAGTGTCGTGTATCAGGGAATACTGATGCAATAGCGGCTTCCAAATAATTGCCCTGATCACTAAGTATTACATTTGGAGCTCGGCTACCCATTGCCAAATACCAAGTTTGGAATAACCACACGAATGTGAAAAACGTCTCATCTGCAATCAATGCACACCCGAGTAATGTAGGCTGACTATGTTGGTTGACTCCAATAAAAAGAACCAACGGTATCATATACTTGTTCATGAAATAAGTAGTGTCAAAAGAAACCACATCACTAAAGTTAGTATAATCGTCAATCCCCTTAGCATCAACCCAAAAAACGTTTCTCAGTTGATGCTATTCATTTAAATCCACAGCATAGAAAAACTTGGGATTCTCTTCTTGCATTGTTACAAAGAGTTCAAGAAGTTGAGCATCTCCCTCCTCTAACGTTAAACTACGGCTCCTATCATTTTGATTCCTAATAAAATTATCCAAACCATTACACTGATATACACCATATTGTTTGGACATGGAAGCTAACATCGTTTTCCTACGTGCCTTAGTATCAGTCTTATGTGGGTCCGAACCCCTATGGCTTCTAAAAAAATGTGACTGAGATGGTATAAGTTCATGGTTATGCTCCTTCACAAAACTATGTATGTACCATTTTCTGTCTGGTTTTCGCTTAACATGCATACTTGCTTTACAACCTATCTTAGGTGAAGGCCGGGGATTGATTGCATCGTCCGATTGTTGTTTGTTACCATATCTTATACACGAAAACTTAGCATCAATAAACTCCTTTGATGACCTAGAACGACGACTGCTAAGTTTGGCGGTTCCAAAGCCCACTGACGTTGCATATTCTTTATAATACTCATAAGCTAAATCATTTGAATCAAATTCAATGGGTTCTTCATGTTCTGATTTAGTACCATCGGGGACAGCATTAACATTCATCATTACAGTAGCAAAGTTCAACTGTTTTCCAAGCAAACCACAATATAAATTCGCATTTGTACTATCACATTCGCAGATACAAAACTTCCTCTTGTTGATCCCTTGGATAACCTAGACCTAGAAAAACGAATATATATAAAATTAATATTGACAAATATGGAAGGGTTGTTTGCATATAACGCCGACGCACTTTTTAATTTCTCCCCTTTTAGTCATTGCACTTAGGGGGTGTTTGTTTCGGCTTATATAGTCGTCTTATGTCTTATTTGGTTTTGGGCTTATATTTCATAAGCTCACTTTTTGTGGAATATTTTGAAACTTTTCGGCTTACATTAGCTTTATATGACATAATAAACTTAAATAAGCCGAAAAGTTTCAAAATATTCCACAAAATGTGAGGTTATGAAACATAAGCCCAAAACCAAATAAGCCATAAGCCGGCTACATAAGCCAAAACAAACTCCCCCTTAATTGTTTTCTTTCCTTTTTTTTTTTTGGTTTACCAGGGTTCGACTCGACATTGTACCTACAATAAGTCATGCCACTTATAGCATACCTTAAACGCTAAAAAAAAACATCACACACTATATTATCAAAACCAATACATTAAACTAAATTATTGAAACCATCTATGTGCCTAAATTACTACTAATAAAACTAAAATATGCTCATAGCAATCAGACAAACAATACAAATATGCACAAAATTATATCATTAAACTAAATATTATAAATAAAAATGAAATTTTAAATAAAATTACCAGAAAATTAACGAGAAATGATTAGGGTTTTGGTTCAGATCACGTTATTTGTGGTTTTATTAATTTTAGGGTTTCACTGTGAATTTGGGGGAGATATGTTGAAGAAGATGTATTTTTTATATTTTTGGTTTAAATTAAATGCAAAGGAATTAAAAAATGGGTTAAAAAAGTTGTTTTAGAGGGCACTTGTGTTGGTTAGTGACGTTGACACGTGGTATCTACTTTGGTCCAAGGGGTATTTTTAAAAAGAGTTCTGCTACGCCTACAAATTTTTTTTTTCAAAAAACACATCCACAAAATGATGTTACATTGTTTGATTGGTGTATTTAGCTAAGTTTCTCTCTCTTTTTTTTTAATTAGTCAATCAAACAATGTCATATCACTTTGTGAATGTGTTTTGTAAAACCTTTTTTGTGAGTCTAGCAAAACTTTTTTTAAAAAGTTATCTCAAAACCACTTTATCCATTTTTAATATCACTCTCGATCGTGACTCGTCTCTTTTTGTGTTAGTTGTGTCACTTCAGCTCCACATTAGTACTTCTTAAACTGACACACCATTGCCAATAGTAATATGTCTCTTTTTATGTCACTACACACATATACTCCACAAAAACTCTCACACACACAAATGGCCCCCGCACCTCTCGTCCCTTGCTCGGCGCCAAACCGATGAGATCAAAACCGACGCACCACCGACGAGGTGGTATCGGCATCACAAAACTGACATGCGTCGGTCGGCAGTTTGGCACTGGTCTAGGTCGTATATTGGTCCTTATATTTATCTTGATAGTCAAGAGTGAGACATTATATTTAGAGAAATAATTGGATAAACTGATATGACAATAGTTTATTGGCTTGTGAATAATTGGATTCGTATGTTTTTACCAACAAGATGTTGTCACATATGTTTAGACATACAATTAGGCATACAAAATATTTATGTCAATATATGTCTAATATCATCATATGACTAAAGTTTTATATTTGAAACATGCAGATTGATGATCGAATTACCAAAATGAATAAGGAGTTACAAACATTAAGTTTGAATAACGTCGGTCCTTCTTAAGGTTTCGAGAGACCTGATTTTTTTTTCCCTTCAAAAACGACCATTTTAAATGTTCCTAGTATTTGGGCTTTGTAATATTGGGGCTAAAGCATTTGTTGCACTGACTTTATGGCTAAATTGACCATTTTCATGAACTGTCCATAAACAGATGAATGTTAGCTAGTAGTAGCATACTAGAGTTCTCAAGTGTTTGTTCCTGAGCTTATTAGAGATTCTTAGCATTCAAGATTAATGAAGACCATAATATATCCATTTTTTGCTCTCAATAAAAGATTATTTGCTGTAAATGATATCATTTATAAACCAAAGATTATTTGCTGCAAATGAGGACTCTTTCTATCATTTATAAACCAAAGGCCTAAGTGCTTTGCTCTTATCCTATATATCTAATAAACCACATTTATAATGTGAGGGATAAGATTGGTTGAAGCAGAATGGATACCTATTCGGAAGTTGATAAACCAAGATGTGTAGTTAAGATTGAAGAAACGACAAAGATCGAAGTTAAGCTGAAGATTCTTCATCTACATCAATAGCATCTATGTCAACATCTTCTAATGCAACCACAAAATTATCATCAACAACATGATTGGGGAAGATTTGTTAGTTTTCCAAGGTCAATTTCGTCGCTACTCGGAATGAGCCCACCACATATGAATACAACAACAAAATTATCATCAACAACATCGTCTAATGCAACAACAAAATTATCATCAACAACAACTTCCTCAACTTTCCCATTCTTAAAATGATAACATACCATGATTGGGGAAGATTTGTTTGTTCATATAGTTTTCCAAGGTCAATTTTGTCGCTACTCGAAATGAGCCCACCACAAGACCAATGAATTTATCAAGAGATGATGATTTGAGACATTAGAAGATGATAAGTTGACAATGACTTATCAACGTATCTACATGGATCAACTTACACAAAGCAATAATTATTACACAAGGTTCCTAGAAGATGGCGAGCAAAGATAAAGAAGATTTATAATCAATGAAATATCCAATCTTCTATATGCTCCGTCAAACTCTCATAGACTATTCTTCAGCTGTTACACCCCGTGCCCGCTTTAACCAGAATTTAAAACTTTTATGCGGAAACGACCCAACTTTAACGGATTTTCTGTTACTCTTTTACAAACTGATACAAATATATTACAAACCAGCACTTAAGGCTATTTTTAAAAACAAATGAATGTTAGGTTAATAACGGGGAATAATTAGAGGGAAAAAATCTTTGCTTTCGCTTGTTCTTCAATACTTATCTTCAACGGGGACCACTTTGTTTTTTTACCGTTCTAGAAAGATCTCAAACGAATGTGTCGACCTGAATTGTGTTTGTCAAAGAAGGAATTTAAAACGTAGAAACGAGAAATGGCGTAGGGACTAACCAGCAAGAAGATACATTTTTTTTTTTATAAACATTGGCGCCCATAATCTTCGATCTTGGGTACAATGGACTGAAACCTATGTAATCCCTCGGCCAAGAATAAATTTGTTAACTAAACTTCATCCCACCTTTTGTTCAAAATTGTTCTTCAGTCCTGGGACTTGTGTATACATTTTATCAAACTTTTGCCATGAAAGATCATGCCCGGGTTCTTAGAATTCCAGTTGACTCGAAAATTTTTCGGACATACCACAGGACATAAACAGTGTCGTTGTATTTCAGGGGAATACTGATTGCAATAGCGGCTTTCCAAAATAAATTGGCACCTTGATCACTAAAGTATTACATTTGGAAGCTCGGCTACCCAGTGCCAAACTACCAAGTTTGGAATAAAACCACACGAATGTGTGAAAAAAAAACGTCTTCATCTGCAATCAATTTGCACACCCGGTTAATTGTAGGCTGTTGAATATGTTGGTTGGACTCCAATAAAACAGGAACCAAACGGTATCATATACTTGTTCATGAATAAGTAGTGTCAAAAGGAAAACCACTACATAAAGGTTAGTATAATGTTAATCCCTTAGCCTTCCTTCCCATAAAAAACGTTCTCCTCAGTTGAGTGCTTATTCATTAAATCCACAGCATAGAAAAAACCTTGGGATTCTCATTCTTGGCATTGTTACAAAGAGGTTCAAGAAGTTGAGCATCTCCTCCTCTAACGTTTAAACTCCGGCTCTTATCATTTTTGATTCCTAAATTAAAAAAATATCCAAAAACATTACACTGATATACACCATTTTTGTTTGGGACTTGGAAGCTAACCATTCGTTTTTCCTACGTGCCTAGTATCAAGTCTTTATGTGGGTCCGCGAACCCTATGGCCTTTAAAAAAAAATGTGACTGATAGATGGTATAAGTTCATGGTTATGCTCCTTCACAAAACTATGTATGTACCTTTTCTGTCTGGTTTTCGCTTAACATGCATACTTGCTTTACAACCTATCTTAGGTGAAGGGGGGATTGATTGCATCGTCCGATTGTTGTTTGTTACCATATCTTATACACGAAAACTTAGCATCAATAAACTCCTTTGATGACCTAGAACGACGACTGCTAAGTTTGGCGGTTCCAAAGCCCACTGACGTTGCATATTCTTTATAATACTCATAAGCTAAATCATTTGAATCAAATTCAATGGGTTCTTCATGTTCTGATTTAGTACCATCGGGACAGCATTAACATTCATCATTACAGTAGCAAAGTTCAACTGTTTTCCAAGCAAACCACAATATAAATTCGCATTTGTACTATCACATTCGCAGATACAAAACTTCCTCTTGTTGATCCCTTGGATAACCTAGACCTAGAAAAAACGAATTATATAAAATTAATATTGACAAATATGGAAGGGTTGGTTTGCATATAACGCCGACGCACTTTTTAATTTCTCCCCTTTTAGTCATTGCACTTAGGGGGTGTTTGTTTCGGCTTATATAGTCGTCTTATGTCTTATTTGGTTTTGGGCTTATATTTCATAAGCTCACTTTTTGTGGAATATTTTGAAACTTTTCCGGCTTACATTAGCTTTATATGACAAATAAACTTATATAAGCCGAAAAGTTTCAAATATCCACAAAATGTGAGGTTATGAAACATAAGCCCAAAACCAAATAAGCCATAAGCCGGCTACATAAGCCGAAACAAACTCCCCCTTAATTGTTTTCTTTCCTTTTTTTTTTTTGGTTTACCAGGGTTCGACTCGACATTGTACCTACAATAAGTCATGCCACTTATAGCATACCTTAAACGCTAAAAAAAAACATCACACACTATATTATCAAAACCAATACATTAAACTAAATTATTGAAACTATCTATGTGCCTAAATTACTACTAATAAAACTAAAATATGCTCATAGCAATCAGACAAACAATACAAATATGCACAAAATTATATCATTAAACTAAATATTATAAATAAAAAATGAAATTTTAAATAAAATTACCAGAAAATTAACGATAAATGATTAGGGTTTTGGTTCAGATCACGTGATTTGTGGTTTTATTAATTTTAGGGTTTCACTGTGAATTTGGGGGAGATATGTTGAAGAAGATGTATTTTTTATATTTTTGGTTTAAATTAAATGCAAAGGAATTAAAAAATGGGTTAAAAAAGTTGTTTTAGAGGGCACTTGTGTTGGTTAGTGACGTTGACACGTGGTATCTACTTTGGTCCAAGGGGTATTTTTAAAAAGAGTTCTGCTACGCCTACAAATTTTTTTTTTTCAAAAAAACACATCCACAAAATGATGTTACATTGTTTGATTGGTGTATGTGGCTAAGTTTCTCTCTCTTCTTTTTTATTTAGCCAATCAAACAATGTCATATCACTTTGTGAATGTGTTTTGTGAAACTTTTTTTTGTGAGTCTAGCAAAACTCTTTTTAAAAAGGTATCTCAAAACCCCTTTATCCATTTTTAATACCACTCTCGATCGTGACTCGTCTCTTTTTGTGTTAGTTGTGTCACTTCAGCTCCCCATTAGTACTTCTTAAACTGACACACCATTGCCAATAGTAATATGTCTCTTTTTATGTCACTACACACATATACTCCACAAAAACTCTCACACACACAAAATGGCCCCCGCACCTTCTCGTCCCTTGCTCGGCGCCAAACCGATGAGATCAAAACCGACGCACCACCGACGAGGTGGTATCGGCATCACAAAACTGACATGCGTCGGCGGCAGTTTGGCACTGGTCTAGGTCGTATATTGGTCCTTATATTTATCTTGATAGTCAAGAGTGAGACATTATATTTAGAGAAATAATTGGATAAACTGATATGACAATAGTTTATTGGCTTGTGAATAATTGGATTCGTATGTTTTTACCAACAAGATGTTGTCACATATGTTTAGACATACAATTAGGCATACAAAATATTTATGTCAATATATGTCTAATATCATCATATGACTAAAGTTTTATATTTGAAACATGCAGATTGATGATCGAATTACCAAATGAATAAGGAGTTACAAACATTAAGTTTGAATAACGTCGGTCCTTCTTAAGGTTTCGAGAGACCTGATTTTTTTTTCCTTCAAAAACGACCATTTTAAATGTTCCTAGTATTTGGGCTTTGTAATATTGGGGCTAAAGCATTTGTTGCACTGACTTTATGGCTAAATTGACATTTTCATGAACTGTCCATAAACAGATGAATGTTAGCTAGTAGTAGCATACTAGAGTTCTCAAGTGTTTGTTCCTGAGCTTATTAGAGATTCTTAGCATTCAAGATTAATGAAGACCATAATTTTATCCATTTTTTGCTCTCAATAAAAGATTATTTGCTGTAAATGATATCATTTATAAACCAAAGATTATTTGCTGCAAATGAGGACTCTTTCTATCATTTATAAACCAAAGGCCTAAGTGCTTTGCTCTTATCCTATATATCTAATAAACCACATTTATAATGTGAGGGATAAGATTGGTTTGAAGCAGAATGGATACCTATTCGGAAGTTGATAAACCAAGATGTGTAGTTAAGATTGAAGAAACGACAAAGATCGAAGTTAAGCTGAAGATTCTTCATCTACATCAATAGCATCTATGTCAACATCTTCTAATGCAACCACAAAATTATCATCAACAACATGATTGGGGAAGATTTGTTAGTTTTCCAAGGTCAATTTCGTCGCTACTCGGAATGAGCCCACCACATATGAATACAACAACAAAATTATCATCAACAACATCGTCTAATGCAACAACAAAATTATCATCAACAACAACTTCCTCAACTTTCCCATTCTTAAAATGATAACATACCATGATTGGGGAAGATTTGTTTGTTCATATAGTTTTCCAAGGTCAATTTTGTCGCTACTCGAAATGAGCCCACCACAAGACCAATGAATTTATCAAGAGATGATGATTTGAGACATTAGAAGATGATAAGTTGACAATGACTTATCAACGTATCTACATGGATCAACTTACACAAAGCAATAATTATTACACAAGGTTCCTAGAAGATGGCGAGCAAAGATAAAGAAGATTTATAATCAATGAAATATCCAAACTTCTATATGCTCCGTCAAACTCTCATAGACTATTCTTCAGCTGTTACACCCCGTGCCCGCTTTAACCAGAATTTAAAACTTTTATGCGGAAACGACCCAACTTTAACGGATTTTCTGTTACTCTTTTACAAACTGATACAAATATATTACAAACCAGCACTTAAGGCTATTTTTAAATGAAACTAGACTCAATTACCTTTAAAATGACGGGTGGAAAAACTTCTAATGACTTACGGTTCATTTTCTACAAAATAAACAAAACCGAAAAAATCTGGGAAAGCACTATACGGCTGTATGGAAAAATACCATACGGCCGTATGGCCATACAACAGATTCTATTATTTCTGTGATTTAGACCATAAGGCTGTATGGAAAATACCATACGGCCGTATGCTCTCTGACCTGCACTTTAGCTAACTTTTTACATTTGTATAATTTCCGGAAAACGAGTTCTATAACTCGAAACAACATGAAACTTTCCAGAAATCACTAACTCAACATATGACATCATTTTCATAATAAATTGTGGTTTAAACGACCCATGAACACATACTTACGGGGTTATACCAAACGCCCGTTTTGACCCATCTTCAAACATAAAATAACATAAACATACACTTTGACCCATTAACCCATAACTACAACATACCATGACAACCAAGTACTTTGACGACCATACATGGACCTTGACACTCTATAACGACCATACAACCCATTTAAAGACTCAAAGGGGTACAACTTCGACATAGAGCTCGGTATTCTACCTAAGCTCCTAAATACAACTACCTTCTAACCTTTCTCACGTCCAAACCTTAATCCATAATCCAAGCCATTGCATATCAAATGAACCTACAAAACATTGTAACATTAAACCGTAAGCACGAATGCTTAGTAAGTAAAACGATTACAACATGATATCATAATTTATTCACATATCATACATTATATCCATCAAACCATTACAACATTAACATTAACACATACCTTGGCCACTTGAGCCTCATGTTCTACATCATTAACATCTAAACATACTTTCACTTTCACATCCTATCCAAGCTAGGCCATACTAACCTTATATCCATTTTCACATAAGCACCTAAATTTCGACTCGACATTGTACCTACAATAAATCCCTTCTTAACCTTAACATATAAACACATAACGCATAATATAATGAAATCATTACAATCTTATCTTATAACCGGTTTACTAACCTTAGCTTCCAAAGCTAAGTTTAACAAGAACATAAGCATCCTCTTCATCATCATCACCATCCTCCATCATCACCATTCTTCATCATCATCCTCTACTCTAAAATCAAAACCTATTAACATAGTACATCAAAAGCATGATCGAGGGTTTATATAACCCATCAAACATACTCATCATTCTTTCTAAATCATCATATGATCATACCTTGATCATATGATGAAATCCCAATTTACTCCTAAACCATAACATTAACATAATCAAGATGGGGAGTACTTACTTGATTGATTGTTGCTAGAACTTAACCCTAGCATAAGACCTTAATCTTCTCCATTCTTTGACCATCAAGACCCATCTCTTTCCCTCTCTTTTCTTATAACTGAACCACCAAGCACACACACTCCATTCTTCTCCAATTCTCTAGAATTCTCCACATCTAATTATTTACTTACACTACTTTGGCTATTTGGCACATTTAGTTCCCTAAGTCTCTTATCTTATACTTTGGCCATATTCCATAATATAACACCTTATAACACATTTAACATATCACATATACTTTGACCATTTAATATCTTTGGTCCCTCAAGTACTATTTTCTCATAATTGTGACACATCGTATTTTCTATAACTATTTACATAATACCTTGACTTGTGGTTTGACTATCGGCTTTGACTAACCAATCATATTGAGTCTCCCGACTCCTAAATTCTTAGTCAATTTCATCTAGGGTGGGGCCCATTTGTATCCGGGATACGGGTCTAACAATTCTATCCTCCTTATTTAGATTTTGTCCCCGAAATCTCTTTGTCTAACATTTATGTCCATACACATAGTCATTATGCCAATTACTATCAATTCAAATACTACAAATCACATACATTAACAATATTAATCGAACTAAGTCATAGTCACTATACTAGCAACTTAACCTAAATCACATAACTTCAACTAATTATAATGACACCGCGTCATTAGCATCACATCCTATTATGGAAATTCTCTATTTTATTCAAAATTTTACTAAAAACAATATGCTACATTATAAACTTATCTAAAATTTCCAACAATGACGACTTGTCATTTGGAAAAAATCTACTATTTGACTTTATATAAGTCAAACTTCAACTCTATTACTATGCCATTCACTAATGCACTAACATAACCTATAGTTATATACCGGCCAATCTAGTATTTTACTAATACCAACATGTATCTACTTCAAAAACCGGTAGCTTATTTCAAATTTATATCTCGAGTACCATCTAAATGACACTTTCAAAACCAATTCTTCGCATTACTTAAGCAACTTTCTTGTTAAATTTCTGGAATACTTACCTATTTTCTTCTCAACTTAATGTACAAACTCATTCTAGGCATCTATAATAAGGTTTCACACATAACTTTAACGCCGCTATAAATTTTCATTCACATTTAATCTCATTTCTTATAACGTCTAACTTGTTTTAGTTTTCAAGTCTTAATTTCTCACCCGTACTCATGCCATATCGGATACGTATAAGACAACTCATTTACAATTCTTTATTTACATAAAAATGCGTCCCAATCTGTGTAAGTAAAGAATTATAAACTTATGCTTCGGCGATTTACAATTTCTTCATTCAAATGAAGAGGTGACCCAATCCATTTAAATAAAGAGATTATAAATCATCCTACTTATGCAATTCCGACACAACAATCATACTTACTTTACTTTTCATCTTTTCTAGCCTTGGATCCAATCTCACTAACTTTTCCCATAATGGCAAGTCGGCCTTTTCCCCGTAGGGCTTAGCCACTTTACCTTACCCTTGCGCAAGCTAACATCCATGCCACAAAGGTAAGCTAAAAACCATGCCATGAAGGCAAGCTAATACCCATGCCATAAAGGCAAGCTAATAACCATGCCGAGAAGGCAAGCTAATAACCATGCGCAAGCTAAAACCCATGCCATAAAGGCAAGCTATCACCCATGCCATGAAGGCAAGCTATGAACCATGCCAAAAAGGCAGACTGTCAACCATGCCATAAAAGGCAAGCTAAGCTATCCCGAAGGATACTTCGACACATACCATGGACATAGGCAAACCATGCCGGTGAAGGCAAGCTAACAACCATGCCATGAAGGCAAGCTAGGCCATCCCGAAGGATGCCAAAACACATGCCATAAAAGGCAAGCTAGGCTACCCCGAAGGATACCAAAACCAGAGCATCGGATCCAAGCTATGTTTACTTTAACATCTTTACTCATTTTATCTTTCATGTACTTTTATCATTAAGTACACATTATCATTTCCTCAATTCAAATTGCCTTAAGCAATTTCAACATTCACTACTATGTTTACTTTCATCTAGACAAGTTTCTATATAATACTTGTCGATTTATTATATCTGCATTTTCACAATGCAATCTATCATTCATCCGTCAACCGCAAGTTGACTCACACATTCACTATATGCCATTGTATCACATTGGCCTATTCAACTCTTTCATGTGCATAAGTCTCACATCTTATCATCATCCATATTTTCAATATATTAGCATGATTCAATTCATGTTTTACAATTCTTTCTAGCGCACTTCATATCACTTATGGATTCTAGCGCAATCTATCTCATTCACCACTTCTACTCATCACACTTAAACATTTCTCACTAACGCATTTTACTTATCATGTTTTATATGTAACATGATCTCATCATATCTTAACCATACACTTTAACTTTTCACATTTTAATTACGCGTGTAAGAAATCATGCTACAAGCATCTAATCATTATCATATCTAATCATTTATTTCGATACTACAACCGCAATGAAACTCAATCGTGTCTTTCTAAGCACCAAGCTATAAGCATACTTCACTAATCATTTATTACTTTATCTCAAGCTTTCAAAGCATCTATACTTTATCAAACACTTACCATACTTAATTTTTTTACATATCAATATGGTTTATCAACCTTTTAGCCACCATTTGGTCATCAACCATATTCGTTCAATAAACATTATTCGCGCATTCCGATTAAGTCTTACATAATATGCATTCAAATGCATCAATCTTATCTCATACACTTCTATGCATCATGCTATCAAGCACATTCACGTTAAACTTACACATATAATAAACTACCATAGACTTAACATCTCATAAGCAATCATATAATGACACTTAACACTTATCCAACAAGTGTTAAAACATTTATAATCATATTCAAAAATTATAGTCTATGGCTCATACATCACATTGCACAATCGATCTATGTCTAAGCATAACAATCTAATTAGCCGCATGTACTAGTCAACCTTATAACTAAGGCATTCGCTTTCCACACTATTTACACTTACGACACACGCAACTACAAGTGGTCTAAGTTTATGTAACTTATAATGGCAACCTAATTCACTTAAACCGAAGCTCTGATACTAATTTGTTACACCCCGTGCCCGCTTTGACCGGAATTTAAAACTTTTATGCGAAAACGACCCAACTTTAACGGACTTTCTGTTACTCTTTTACAAACTGATAAAAATATATTACAAACCAGCACTTAAGGTTACTTTTAAATGAAACTAGACTCAATTACCTTTAAAATAACGGGTGACACGACTTCTAATGACTTACGGTTCATTTTCTACAAAATAAAAAAAAAAAAACCGACAAAATCTGGGAAAGCACCATACGGCTGTATGGAAAAATACCATACGGCCGTATGGCCATACAAAAGATTCTATTGTTTCTGTGATTTATACCATACGGCTGTATGAAAAATACCATATGGCCGTATGCTCTCTGACCTGCACTTTAGCTAACTTTTTACATTTGTATAATTTCCAGAAAACGACTTCTATAACTCGAAACGACATGAAACTTTCCAGAAATCACTAACTCAACATATGACATCATTTTCATAATCAATTGTGGTCTAAACGACCCGTGAACACATACTTACGGGGTTATACCAAACGCCCGTTTTGACCCATCTTCAAACATAAAATAACATAAACATACACTTTGACCCGTTAACCCATAACTACAACATACCATGACAACCACGTACTTTGCGACCATACATGGACCTTGACACTCTATAACGACCATACAACCCATTTAAAGACTCACGGGGTTACAAATTCGACATAGAGCTCGGTATTCTACCTAAGCTCCTAAATACAACTACCTTCTAACCTTTCTCACGTCCAAACCTTAATCCATAATCCAAGCCATTGCATATCAAATGAACCTACAAAACATTGTAACATTAAATCGTAAGCACGAATGCTTAGTAAGTAAAACGATTACAACATGATATCATAATTCATTCACATATCATACATTATATCCATCAAACCATTACAACATTAACATTAACACATACCTTGGCCACTTAAGCCTCATGTTCTACATCATTAACATCTAAACATACTTTCACTTTCACATCCTTTCCAAGCTAGGCCATACTAACCTTATATCCATTTTCACATAAGTACATACATTCCAAATCCCTTCTTAACCTTAGCATATAAACACATAACGCATAATATAATGAAATCATTACAATCTCATCTTATAACTGGTTTACTTACCTTAGCTTCCAAAGCTAAGTTTAAGAAGAACATAAGCATCCTCTTCATCATCATCACCATCCTCCATCATCACCATTCTTCATCATCATCCCCTACTCTAAAATCAAAACCTATTAAAATAGTACATCAAAAGCATGATCAAGGGTTTATATAACCCATCAAACATACTCATCATTCTTTCTAAATCATCATATGATCATACCTTGATCATATGATGAAATCCCACTTTACTCCTAAACCATAACCTTAACATAATCAAGATGAGGAGTACTTACTTGATTGATTGTCGCTAGAACTTAACCCGTAGCATAAGACCTTAATCTTCTCCATTCTTGGACCATCAAGACCCATCTCTTTCCCTCTCTTTTCTTATAACCGAACCACCAAGCACACACACTTCATTCTTCTCCAATTCTCTAGAATTCTCCACATCTAATTATTTACTTGCACTACTTTGGCCATTTGGCACATTTAGTCCCCTAAGTCTCTTATCTTATACTTTGGCCATATTCCATAATATAACACCTTATAACACATTTAACATATCACATATACTTTGACCATTTAATATCTTTGGTCCCTCAAGTACTATTTCCTCATAATTGTGACACATCATATTTTCTAAAACTATTTACATAATACCTTGACTTGTGGTTTGACTATCGGCTTTGACTAACCAATCATATTGAGTCTTCCGACTCCTAGATTCTTAGTCAATTTCATCTAGGGTGGGGCCCATTTGTATCTGGGATACGGGTCTAACATCAGCAACTCCCAACATTCAAGATTCAATACCAAGATCAAGATGAAGATCAAGTGTCAAAGTTGCAGATAAAGAACAAGAGATAATTGTTTTTAGGATTATGCAAGGACCAAGCTAAACCAAGATCACTAAGAGAGACAAAGTTCTTCTAAAGATGATTTCATCATTCATCAATCCTTCTTGGTAATCCAAGCTTCAAAGATTTATAAAGAAATGAAGACAAAGACTATGCTAGACTAGACTATTATTACGTTTTGGGAGATTGTTAGAAATTATAAATGAATGTAACAATAGTCCATCACAAGGCTAGGGTTAATTACTTAATTTATTATTGCAATACCTAGTTATTATTGTAATAGTTTATGTACTAAGGAAACGTGTAAGGCTGGACACACTCTTGACCCAAAGCGACCTGGGTCACCGGCTGCCACGTCAGCTTTCTCTCTCCGGCGACCAGAAGTGACCGACCTGACACACTCTGTGACCGGCTTTTTTTTTTAATCAAACATTTAAAATAAACTTAAAATTCATCAATAATAAAAATATTACATAAATTAAAACGAAACTATAAATGAAAGTACGATACGGAAATTAAAACGAAATTACAAATGAAACTACGATACGGAAATTAAAAGATGCTATCATCTGAGTCTGGCCAACCATCCTCAGAGGATTCAGGTGTGAACCAACCACTTTCCTAGTTCCTCCTACGTGCCTGAAACTCTAGGAAGACTTGAATATCTTCGTCCATTTGTCGGAGTTCTTCCTCTGTTAACTCAAACACATTTGGGTCTTCATGGACAACCGGTGGATTGTTAACCGGTTCATTTTCCGGTGGATTGTTCACCGGTTCATTTTTCGGTGGATTGTTCACCGGTTCATGTGGTGGACTGAAAACCGGAAAGGTTTGTTCATGTGGTGGGCTTGGAAATTGTTGCCCAAAATCCTTTTGACGTGGTGGACTAAGAAATTGTTGCCCAAAATCTTTTCTGGAAGATATCTTGAATTTGAGAAGTTTGGATCTTGAATTTGAGAAGTTTGGATTTTGAATGTGTGTGATTTTGAATTAATAAAGTTGGTATTTATAGTTGAAAAAATATATATATTTTTAAATATGTTTGTGTTTGTGTGTTTAATATTCGGATGAATATGTAAAAGAAACAATCGGTCGTTTGCTCGATCGATATTCAAGTTTTAGGCCAAGCGACCCAAAACCGACCGACCCTCACACTCTTGAGCGACCCTTGCTTGGTCGGTCGCTTTGTGGTTTTGTTGGTGATCGACCGATCAAGTGACTAAGAGTGCGAGTAGCCTAATAAGTCTATTCTCATCAATGATTGGAAGGGTATAAATACCCCAATCATTTGGTAAAGTTGACATAATGTAGACCTTTTTCGACTACTAATTGTTTTCCTCTTTAACGTGGACTAACAATGACTGTGTTGTATCATCTACTACAAAAAATCCTTTTTGTCACAAATCTATAGAATAGGAAACGTAAAACTCGACATAAATAAATAAACTTAGAAATTGAAGGCCTTAAAAAATTGAAGAACTAATACGATAGTTTTAGCATCTTTACCACATGATACTATATTATAAAGCATTAAGGCCTACTAATAATAGAAACTTTTAAAATTAAGTAATCCAATTTATAAAGCTAAAAGTACAAGTAATTAAAACACATTTTCTAACATTTACAAGTTCTTAAACTCAAAGTACAACTAATTAAAATAGAAATACTAACATTAAATACAATAAATAAATCATTATGTACATTAAATACAATTAATTAACTGGTCAATAAATACAATTAATACAGTTATTAAAACACCCATTACATAATAAATAGTTAAATACAAATTATCAAGCATATTGTACAACAAACTTAAACATGATTCCTGCATTAAATGTCACTAATACAAATAATAAAGCGCATTATACAAATATTCAAGCCCGAATAGACAACGGGCCAAATGGGATCGAGCCCGAACGGGCACGGGCTCGAGCCCAAATGAACACGAGCCAACTGGCTCGAGCCCGAACGGGCACGAGCAAAACAAAATTCTTGATATCCGTAAATTTTATTTCATGAAAAAAATTTATTTCAAGGTATCCGCCGCCGCAACACGCGAATACCCTACTAGTCACTAATGAAGCTCAAAAGAAAATTTGCTTTTAGAAAAAACAATCAATTTTAAGATTATCACATAAAAGGCAACATGATACATTGATACCCCACTATTAAGCCCATTCAAAAATCGTTTTTAGTATGTAATATATAATATCAATACACTTTTGGCTTTTTGACAGTGTTGTCGTTGACTTTCATTTTCTTCACTCTTGGCTCAAATGACAATTCCACGTGTTCAAATCCCATAACCGAGTATTAAATATTAAACAAATATAGTGATTAAATTTTTTCTTGTTGTGATAACAAGATTGTTTGTTTTGTGAACATTATTTTAGTAGTCGTATGTTAGAATCGAACTCAAGATCAAGGGATTGCACACTTTACGTATGAAGAGTAAATGAATAATAATTATTTATAAAAAATTATATTTAATTATTATATACACAAAACAAATAACGACTGTTAGTATTTAATGGATAATGACTAACGACCGTTAACCGATAAATGGAAAGAAATATGTGTAAATAATTGGTAAGTCAAGAAGATTCCGGAATACCCTTAGAGGGTTTTGGCCGATCGGTTTGGGGAGGAGAAACCTAACCCAAATCCAACTTGAGCTCCAAGTAATCTACACTATATAAACACATTAAGGGTTCTTAGTTTCTGGATCTCTTATACACAATACTAAACCCTAACTTTAGGGTTTATTCCAATCGAACCATAGTTTTTAATTTAGGGCCGATTGCCCTTTATTATTTTTTAGGATTTATGTTTGGTAATTTAATTTGATTAGGAACCCTAGTATTAACATGTTTATGTGTTTGTATGCGATCTTATGGCAACTTGATAATTGTTATGAAGAATTCATGGAAACGTGCATGTTTGGCATGGATTTATTGTTGTGATAATTTAAATTGTTTAAATTTGCTATATGAATTAATGGTTAAGTTTTACACATGTAATTTAATTGGTAGATATCGAATTGGGCAAGACTCCAATATATTAAGTAATCAATTACGTGTTATGTGACGTATATTTAATTATAACTAACGCAATCGATACGTCGATGCATGTAGCTCACTTACCTTTGTAAGTGATAGTCTTAGTTGAATATATACAAAATAAACCTAGAATTGATTATTAATAGGTTTTATCAAATTAAGTTTGCATGTGGCTACACGTTTTTTACATAATTAATTGTTATGTTATGTAAGTTTATTTAGTTGTTTTATTTTTTATTTGTATTACTTGTTTATTGTTTATTTATTGTAAAGACATGTTTATAAACTAAAAAGGGTAATTTTGAATAGAAAATTAATATGGACTAAATAATGGTGAAACAATGAATTATTTTCGAAGAGTTAAATTTCCAAAGTGTTTTAATTGATTGTTGAGTTTTGTACCAATAGTACGAAGGGCTCACCCAATTGTGACAAACTATAAGAGGGTATAAGTAGGAACGAGTTTTTAATAAGCTTCGCACTGACCTTTGTTTCTACGCTCCTTTGTGCGTCAAAATTGGAGCTACCAAGTACGACTATTTTATGTATAAAATCACCTTAAGGGTGAATTAGCTTAAATTCCATGCGCCACTTTGTGGTAATTGTTGGGAATTAAATGTTCTAAAGATTAGTATTGGGAATTAAACTTTCACAAGGTCAGTTCTGCTCAAAGAAATATACTAAGTGTCATTCTACTGCCAGTGTATTTCATTCTACTGCTAGTATTAGAGATTCTGCTGCCTCAAGCATTCTACTGCTAGTGCATTAGATACTGCTGTTGAAGAGATAAGTGTCGCGTATTCTACTGCTGGATGGATAAGTATACAAAGATATTTTGTGTATAAAAGTCAAAGATATACGGTAGATAATATATTTGATAGATGTTCAGTCAATAAGTTGTGTACACAGATACAAGTTGTATCTTAAGGACTGACACACTCAAGCAAGCAAGTAGTTCGACAAGACTTATCATTTATTGTAAAAGATCTCCTTTGTTGTATAAAAGGGAAGATCTTATCTTAGTTACAAGTGTGTTGAAAATAGACTAACCAAGTGCTAAATTTGTAACTAGTCGAATACTAAGAAAACATACATTGAGTTTTTCATAACAGAAAATAGTTTTCTTTGTAATAGAGATTCAAGGTTTTGTAACCCTAGTGATAGTGAAGATCACTTAATATTGAATCGTTTGGTGTTAACATTCATTGTTCATTATCAAATTCAACAACCACCACTGTTTCATTTCCAATAACAAATAACCTTCTAAGTGTGGTTAAGTAGATTCCGCATACTTAATTATATTCACTCAAAGTATCTCATACACTCGTTATAAATTACTAACATCCTATTAAGTGTATCGAATCCTCTCAATTGGTATCAGAGCAAGGCTGATATCTTTGATTTAGAAGAAGAAAAAGAAGAAATGGACGTTGAATCTATTCAGACAAATGTTGCTGCAAAATTACCAATGCTCAAACAGAATGAGTTTGAGATGTGGAGGCTGAGGATAGAGCAATATTTCCAAGTGAAAGATTATGCACTTTGGGAAATTATTGAAGATGGAAATTCCTTCAAACCTACAACCTCTACATCAACAGTTGAAGGTAAAATTGTGACAACTTTGAATACCAAACCAACAACTGCAGAAGATAGAGTCAGAAAGAAGAATGACCTCAAGGCCAGAAGTATGCTGATAATGACCATTCCAAATGATCAACTTTTAAACTTCAGCAAGTTCAAAGATGCAAAGTCTTTGTTTGAGGCCATTATTGCAAGGTATGGTGGGAATGAAGCCACCAAGAAGACCCATAAGACTCTTCTCAAACAGTAGTTTGAAAACTTCTCCTCAACCAACAATGAATCACTAGACCACATGTTTAACAGGCTTCAGAATATTGTGAGCCAACTTGCTATTCTTAGGGTTGAAATACCTCAAGAAGATTTAAACTCAAAATTTCTGAGAAGCTTACCTGAAGAGTGGGCTATGCATGTTGTTGTCTGAAAGAACAAGCTAAACCTTGACCACATGAAACTTATAGACTTGTATACCAACTTTAAGATTGTGGAACATGATTTGAAGAAAACTGGAGGTACTAGTTCTAATACTGGAAATATGACATTTATGTCATCTCCCAGTACCTCAAATCCTGTTGAAGAGGTGAAGGTTGATGGTGGTGTTGGTGCTGCTAGTTCATCAAGCAGTACCATTGGTATTATGGATGAGATGACTTGTTGTGCTTTTCTCACAAGTCAGAATGATGGGTCCATGCTAACTCATGAAGACCTCCAAGAGATCAATGATGATGATCTGGAGGAAATGGACCTAAAATGGCAAATTTCTCTTCTTAGCATGAGGGCTAAGAAGTTCTATCAAAGGACGGGGAAGAAGCTCACAATCAGCAGCAATGATACTGCTGGTTTTGACAAGTCAAAGATAGAATGCTACAACTGCCACATGATGGGGCACTTCTCAAGAGAATGTAGAAGGCCAAGGCAGCAAGATAGCAAGAACAGAGGTTTTGGAAGCAAATCCAAAACAGAGGAAGTTTCTGAGCCAAACTCAAAAGCTATGGTAGCTATTGATGGCTTAGGTTTTGATTGGAGCTTCATGGCAGATGAAGAAGAAGCTTCTTCTCAGATGGCACTTATGGCTTTTTCTGCTACTAAGGTACAATCTCATAAAGCTTGTTCAAATACTTGCACTGCTCTCAAAGAACTTCAAACTTTAATCAAACATTATGATGATCAAAAGAAAGAGCTAAGTACAACTCATCAAGACTTAATAAACTATAAGTGTGGTTTAGCTACCTTAGAGAAGCAGATCATACACTATAAAGAAAATGAATTTGCTTTTTCAGATGACAAAGCTCTTCTTAAGCAGGACATATTCTTTAGAGATGCAGAAATTAAGCTTTTAAGAGATGCATATGATATGATCAAAAAGGATAATGAAAACATTCACTTAAGTGTAGAAACACTAGAACATGCTTCTAAGGGTGTAACTAACATGATTGAATGTCAAGTGATCAATAAGGCAAAGTCTGGGTTAGGATATAATGCAGTCCCACCTCCTTACAGAGGAATCCCTACACCCCCAGGGATTGACCTAGGGCATTCTGGCTTAGCTGAATTTCAACAACCTGAGCTACACTATGGTGTACAGCCAAAAGCAAAGTTAGTTGTTGACGGACCTAAGAAAGTAAGTGAGAGTTTATGTAAAACTTCACTTCCTGAGGACAAGGTGTCCTCTGATAGAAGATCAGATAGAATAGTCATTGAGGACTGGATATCTGATGATGATGAAGAAGAACAGGTTATGTCTAAACCTGATGTGGTTAATAAAGAAGGAACAAGTGTTCCTAAGATAGTCAAACATAATACTGATAGGCCTAAAATCAACATTAAACATGCTAGGCAACCAGTTAGATATTGTGAACAATATAGAACCACAAACAAGCTTAAAGGCAACCAAAGAAATTGGAATGGCCTTAAGTCTCACCAACTAGGTGATGACTTTGACTTCTATAACAAAGCTTATTTCATTTGTGGAGAATTTGACCATCTTGCAGCTTTCTGCAACCAAAGGGTATCTGGGTATACAAACAATAGGGTGAATTTCAAAAGGCAAACACATAAAAGTCACTCTAATAATAATAGAACAACACCCAGAGCGGTTTCATCAAAGTCTGGACCAAAAGAAGTTCCTACTGCTAGACCAAAAGATTCTACTGCTAGACAAGCAGTTTATACTGCCAGACATTTTTACTCTGTTTACCCTAAACTAGCAGTACAAAGTGCAAAAACAACTTACAAACATGCACAAACAACTGCTAAGAGACCTTTTCCAACAAGAGCAGTTTCACTAAAACAAATTTGGAAACCTAAGGGTTCTACTGCTAGGGAAAAGAGGGCCAATGCTGTTAAGGCCTCAACATGTTGGATTTGGAAACCTCTTAAATCCAATGGTGCATCAACTGTTCTCAAGAAATTTAATTACATTGATGCACATGGCAAATCCAAGTCAGTAATGGCTTGGCTTCCCCAAGGAAACTAATTTCCTTATTTGTGTGCAGGAACATTCACCAACAGATCATGAAGATCAAGGCTATTCAGTTAGTAGGTGTTCAAGGCACATGACAGGTAACATGTCTTATCTTTCCAACTTTCAATCATTAGATGGAGGATATGTTACCTTTGGAGGAAGTATCGGTGGCAAGATTACAGGTAAAGGTACTCTTAAAATTGGTAAATTAGATTTTGAAGATGTGTACTATGTGCAAGAGCTTAAGTATAATCTTTTTAGTGTCTCGCAAATGTGTTACAAAAAGAACAAAGTTCTTTTTACTGACACTAAATGTCTTGTACTTTCTTCTGATTTTAAGATGTCTGATGAAAGTCAAGTACTTCATAAAATTCCAAGAAAGGGTAACATGTACAGTGTTGATATGAAGAAGATTGTTCCTAAAGAGGCACTTACTTGTCTAGTTGCAAAGGTCACATTAGATGAATCTATGAGATGGCATAAGAGGCTTGGTCACATTAATTTCAAAACCATAAATAAAATTGTTAAGAATGGTTTGGTAAGAGGTTTACCTAAAAAATGATTTGAAAATGACCAAACATGTATTGCTTGTCTTAAAGGCAAACAACACAAAGCCACTTGTAAGCCCAAGATTTTTAACTCTATTGATCAATCATTGTTTATGCTTCATATGGACTTATTTGGACCTACTTCTGCTAGTAGTATGATGCATAAAAGATATTGTCTAGTTATTACTGATGAGTATAGTAGATTTACATGGGTTTTCTTTTTAGGTTCTAAGGATGAGACTTCTAGCATTCTTAAAACATTCATTACAGAGATAGAAAGCCTAGTAAGCAAAAGAGTAAAAGTTATTAGATGTGATAATGGGACAGAGTTTAGGAATAGAGTTATGGATGACTTCTGCAAGGAAAAAGGTATTAGGAGAGAATTTAGTGTAGCTAGAACTCCTCAGCAAAATGGAGTTGCTGAGAGAAGAAATAGAACACTCATAGAAGCTGCTAGAACCATGTTAGCCGACTCTAAGTTACCTATCACTTTTTGGGCTGAAGCAGTTAATACTGCTTGCTATGTCCAGAACAGGGTTTTGGTTGTCAAATCTCACAATAAGACATCATATGAGCTTTTTAGAGGTAGAACTCCTGCAATAGGATTTCTTAGACCTTTTGGATGTCATGTGACAATTCTAAATACCTTAGACCATCTAGGAAAATTTGATGGTAAAGCAGATGAAGGATTCTTAGTTGGATATTCTCTTAATAGCAAAACTTTTAGAGTATACAACTCAAGAACTAGAATAATAGAGGAAAACCTGCATGTGGAATTTTTAGATAATAAATCCAATGTAGCAGGTGAAGGTCCCAAATGGCTATTTGATCTTGAATCACTAACCAAATCAATGAATTTTGTGCCTGTTGTTGTAGAAACTAATGATTTTTCAGGTTCACAAACAACAAATGAGGCAGGGTTAGAAAAGGAGACAGATCAAGATTATGTGATGATGCCAATATGGACCAGTGTGGCTTCAACTTCAATAAATGATGAACCTTCTTCTGATAAAGCTAAAGAAGGGATTGAAGATGAAAACAAGGAAGATGGAACAAAGGAACAAGAGAATGTTTCTACTGATGATAGTACTGCTGAGACAGAGCATTCTACTGCTAGGCTTAATTTTTCTACTGCTGAGCCAAATGTTTCTACTGCTGGCCCATCAGAACCAAATGAAGCTGAATTCTCAAAAGAAGAGGTGGATTTCAACAATCTCCCACCTAACTATCAAGTTCCTTCTACACCACACACAAGGATTCACAAAGTCCACTCCCTAGACAATGTGATCGGAGATGTACAATCAGGGGTGAAGACAAGGCAACAACTGATGTCTTCAGACCAACAAGGGCTTCTTGATGCCCTTTATGCTTCAAAGCAGCATGAGTTTGTATGTTTTCTATCACAAGCAGAACCAAAGAATGTTCTTAAAGTCCTAGATGATTCAAGCTGGGTAGAAGCTATGCAAGAGGAGCTTCTTCAGTTTTAGATTCAAAAGGTATGGATGCTAGGTGATTTACCCAAGGGTGTAAGGGTAATTGGCACTAAATGGGTTTTCAGAAATAAAATGGATGAAAGGGGCATAGTGATTATGAATAAGGCTAGATTAGTAGTCCAAGGGTACACACAAGAAGAAGGGATAGACTATGAAAAGGTTTTTGCTCCAGCAGCAAGGACTGAAGCCATTAGGTTATTTTTGGCTTATGCTTCATTTATGGGCTTCACAGTTTATCAAATGGATGTCAAGATTGCTTTTCTATATGACACTATTGAAGAGGAGGTATATGTCTCACAACCTCCAGGGTTTACTGACCCAGATCATCCAGACAAAGTGTACAAGGTAGTTAAGGCTCTTTATGGCCTTCATTAGGCACCAAGAGCATGATATGAAACACTGGCTTCCTATTTGACAGAAAATAGATTTCAAAGAGGCAAGATAGATCAGACATTATTCATCAAGAAGCACAAGAATGACCTTTTGCTAGTGCAGGTGTATGTGGATGATATCATCTTTGGATCTACAAGGAAGGAGATGTGTTTAGAGTTTGAGAAACTTATGCATGATTAGTTCAGATATTCAGGGACTTATTTCTTTGGTCTAAGAAGAGATTGTTTAGAGTTGAGAAACTTTGCATGATAAGTTCAGTGGTTCCATGGTGGAACTTACATTCTTTTTGGGTCTGCAAGTTAAGCAATCAAGTGAAGGCATATTTATCAGCCAAGATAAATATGTTGCAGAGATTCTTAGAAAATTTCAATTTGCTGATTCAAAAGTAGCAAGCACACCAATGGACTCTGAGAAGCCACTTCATAAAGATTTAAATGGAGAAAATGTGGATGTACACACATACTGATCTATGATAGGTTCTTTGATGTATCTCACATCATCAAGACCTGGTATCATGTTCTCTGTTTGTGCTTGTGCAAGATTTCAAGTAACTCCAAAGGTTTCTCACCTCACAGTTGTCAAGAGGATTTTTAGATATCTCAATGGTCAACCTAGGTTGGGTCTATGGTATTCTATGGAATCACCTTTTGACTTGGTAGCATTTTCAGACTGTGATTATGCAGGTGCAAGCTTGGACAGAAAGTCAACAACTGGAGGATGTCAATTCCTTAGGTGTAGACTTTATCTCATGGCAGTGTAAGAAGCAAACAATTGTGGCTACTTCAACAACTGAAGCTGAATATGTAGCTGCTGCAAGTTGCTGTGGTCAAGTCCTATGGCTTCAAAACCAACTTCTTGACTATGGGTACAATTTCATGAACACTGATGAGTGTCTAAATACTCATCATTTCTGTCACATTTAGACTACAAAAACATTTAAAAACATGCAGATATGCTTCAAAATACAGAAAATATCATTTGATTGTGTTTTTATGTGTTTCATGTGCAAAAGGATTAAAAACAGGTGAAAACGAACATATTTTGCATAATTGTCAATCCCAGTCCTTTAACTTTCAGAAATTGACAAAAATAGTCCCTGGTGTTAAAAATGTGGAAAATTATCATTCAAGGTCCCTAAATTATTTAACTTTTACAATATTGGTCCTTGGATGAAAGTTTTAAAGAAATGGCAGTTTTGGTCCTTCAAGTTTCAAAAATGGCAAAACAAATTCCCCCGGGTTTTAAATATTGAAATTTAACATCTTAAGTCCTTGGGGAATTGAAACTTGGCACAAATGGTCCCTGGAAATAGATTTTGTTTTTGGCAGCAATAGTCCATGGATTTTCAGATATTACAACTTTGGTCCTTAAAGTTTAAACCAAATCCAATTTCTATCCTAAAATAACTAAACCCAGCAACAATCTTAACCCAAAAAAGACAATAACCCAGCCCAATCATAAAACCCAAACCCGACCCAATTTTCTTTAACTAAATATCAGGGTCAAAGAGAAGTCAAACTTCTCTTCTTCCCCAACTTGCCCGCCTATCCTGCTCCTTCTTCCACCTCACCCCCAGCTCACTTCCCACTTCACCTAATTGCCAAGAAGCATTTAAAGCTTCTTCTCCACCTCCACATCTAACCAAAATGCATTAATTGCCCAAAACCTGCTTTTGATACTTTTGGCGCCAAAAAGCAATTTCAATGGCTAGGATGAATTACAGAGAACCAAAGGCCAAGATCAAGTGGGAAATGCTCAGAAACAAGTGGGGAGTCCAAAAAGAATATCTATAAAGAAGAAGATAAGACTGGAGAGAAGGTTGTCACTAGTTTTAGACCGTTTGTAGTGTAAAATTTATTTTAATGTTTGTATCAGTTTCACTTTAAGTTTTTATTGTAATTCAAGTTTAATTAAAGTCAGTTATCCTTATGTTATCAAGTGATGTACTCAATTTCAAGTTTTATAAAAGTTCAAGTTTTCCTGTGATTCGTATTAAGTTTGTATAAGCTGTTAAGAATCATTCACAACTTCCATACCCTTTGTATAAGTTTATGCAAGCTTTTTATAGCTTTCAGTAAGCTTGTACTAAATCTAGTACTATTAATTTTGAAAAATCAAGAAAAGTCAAACAAAGTCAACATTTCACTTTAACAGTGCTTATTTTCAGCTTATTACCTTCTTATTGGCTACTGGTTCATTTGAAGTCTTTATAAGTTAGTTATATAGTCAAGTCTAAATTAAAACTTCATTTTCCATTAATTACTTCAAAACAGTCAACAAGTCAAGGTTTTAGTCAATAGCTAATTCTGGGCTTATTGTAATTTGGAAATTGCTTATTTTAGTCTAGTTAAGTTATTAAATCATGAATGAGTCAGAAATACAGGTTAATTAAGTAGATTCTAGTTTAAATTCCAAATCAGTCAAGAATAAGGAGTGTTTGGTTTGTGGTTCAAACTGGTTTACCACTATTTATTTGCACTTTGATAAGTTTTGATTTAGCTTTTCATACTAATATAAGTTGTTTTCAGTAATCCTTTGGCTGTTTTGAGCTTTTGTTGCAGGTTGAGCTTAATTGGTGGAATTTTAGTTGCTGAACTGCCTTCAATAAGCTCCAATAAGCTGGATCAGCTTTGGGTCCATTTTGAAATTTCTCAGGTTCCATAAATCTCTTTTTCAGTTTGCATTAACATTCCATTAGGCCTAAGTTAGTTTAGCTCAAAACCTATGTCTGTGCAGAACAGATCCCACTAGCAGCCTGCATAGCTCATAAGCTGCTGATCTCAGTTGTTTCTTAGCTTATCTACTAGCTTTTACTTCTTGAAATTTGGTTTATAAGTAGTCAGAATAATAAGCTTTAAGCTTATCATCTGGTATTTACATTTTTTGCTTATTTTACTGCTTAATTTTGCTCATAAATGTTGTCCCATCACAATAGGTACACTGACCCATCAGTGTAACTAAGCTACATTCACAAGCTCTTGTAGAGCTTATCTCTGAGTGTTAGCCTGTGTCATTGGGCTTTTTGGAAATCCCATACACCAAGCTTGTTGGGTCAGTGCTCATTTTGAGCTTGGGAGCTTTTGCCCCTAGCTTAATCAGGCCTTATATAACCTTGCAGGCCTGTTTGGTGCACTGGGTAATTTGAATTTGCTTATTTTCCATTTGTAGCTTATTCAGTGTACTTTCTTGTTTGTTTTAGCTTATTCTAAGTTCATTTCATTTGGTCATAACTTAGAGTACCTTTGGTTACCTCTGTGAAGCTTATTTCAAGCTTAAATTCTTAATTTCAAGCCAAAAGCTTGACTGTTAAGCTCATAAGCTTCCAAACTGCTTATTTTCTAGTTTTAAACTTTTTGTCTTTATTAAAGTTTGTTATTTTTTAGTGTTTAATAGTTTTGTAAAAGAAAAACCAAGAAAATCAAAATATAAAAAAAATGATAGCTTCTATTTAAGCCATTTGGCTTATTTTTCTGCTTTTTCATTAAGCACTTTTCATTTTTATACTTTTCTTAGGTTCCTGTACTTATTTAATATTTATAGAAAAAGTTTCAGATTTTTCTTTGTTTATTTAGTATTTATTATAATTTAAATTAGTTTAAATAATTATTAATTAGTAATTAATTAATAATAATTAGATAAAAAGTGTAAAAAATATATTTTCAGTTTTAAAATAAGTTTTAGGTTATTTTAGATTTATCTAAGTTAAAATAATTAATAAATAGTAATAAATTAATAATAATTAAATAAATAGTCAAATAAATAATTTTCTTTTATTATTAGGATTCTAAAAATATAATTTTCATATCCGTGGGATTTATATTGGTCAGAATTCACGTTTTATTTTGTACGTTTACGTAAATTTAAAGTAAACGTACGAGTTTTTAAGTTTTAAAAGTTTTTAAGTATTTTTCTTTTACTTACTCGTTCTATTAGCTTATTTAAGCTATTTTCTTTTATTCCTTAGTGTAAATCACTCAAAACCCTTTCCTGTTCAATCATCACCTGATCACAGATTCGTTTTATTTCAGTTTACACACCTCGTTGGGACTTAACGACCCGGGGATACACTAAACTCCCTTGGTAAATTGCATCGTGCCCTAGATTGTGTTGACTCTTGTTAACCATTTACCTGGTCAGTTTTAGGTGACCGTTTGGGGCCGATCAAACACTGTCATACATATTGATAATAGTAGTACAATTTGCATAATTAAAAATCCAGTGCAACACTCTAAAACAAAACACATTGAAATTAGACATCATTTTATTAGAGACTGCAATGAGAAAAAGTTGATTCAAGTTCTTAAAATTGATTCTGATCACAATTTTGCAGATCTTCTCACAAAAGCTTTTGATGTTGGAAGGTTTCAATACTTGGTAGCAAGTATTGGGATGCTTAATCCTCAATGATTTAAAACTCTGTGTTTTTGTATATAAATTTTTGTTTGTACTGCTAGCATTGTTAATTACAACTGTTACTGAAAATTTTGTACTGCTAGTACAAATTTTGTTTGTTAAGTTCATACTGTTAGTCATATGATTCTACAGCTATAAATGTTTTGCATTTTGTTTCTTGGTTTTGGACTAACAATTTCAGGTATGAACATTTGAGCACAAAGGAAGTTTCAAGTGAAATAAATGAGCAGCAGAAGGATAATACAATTTGCTGATATAATAGGTTTATGATGGACTGAGTTTGGGAATTCATTAACAAAGGTTTACACCTAAGTTAATAAAATCTTTAAAACTTCTTTCTTGAAACCTGATTATGATGTTTCATATTGACTTGATGACTCAGTTGGTCAGATAGTAACTGACACAACTCACTTTCTATCATTTTATACTTTAATTAGTATAATGAGCAAGTCTAAGGACATCTGATAGAAAGAACAGCGAATTGATGTGCATCTAACACTTGTGTTAGAAGACACAATTGTCACGAGCTGGAAAACCTGTCAAGAAAGCCCTTTGAATGGGTTTATCTTTACACAGGCAGTTATTTATAACTGAAAATATTGGTTCTCACACAACCAGAGGTTACTTTAAACCGAATTCTTGATTAAGTGTCTGTTACACACTTAATCCCTTCAAAATGGTTGTAAGCAGTATGATTTTTCAATAATAAAATCATATTCATACTGCTAAGTCAAAAGTTTCTTAAAAAAGATTTTCAAAGAGGCTCAGAAAAACCATCAAATGATGGACCATGAGTCAATGCCCCATGAGTCACCTCTCACAGGAGTTAACACACCTGGAAGTGATGAGGGCAGCAAATAAACTCTTAAGGAATTGATGGCTACATGTAAAACATTGTCCGAAAACATGTTCTAATTGGTAGATCAGATGATGGTGAGAGATTTTCCAAACAGGGGAGGAAATATTTTAGTACATGGTGAGAGATCTTCCAAGCATAGATTAAGGGGAGGAAGATTAACCAAATGTAGGGAAGAAAGAAAGATTGCGGTTGTGTATGCTCAGAACATGGGAGAAATTGATCAAATAGGGGAGAAAGATTGGGAATGGAGTAGTTTCATGACTCCACTTTTTAGCATCTCAATATAATATATACACCCCTTCGAAAACCACCTGGCTCAGCAGCAGTTGTTGTATATCCTCCTACAATGGAAAAGACAAGAGCATACAGGATGATGATGTCAACTTTTTGAGAAGCTAACATGTCTTATTATTCTACCAATAATAAGAACAAGCATTCAGTTGATGGATGCTGGGAATAAACTTTTTCAGTTGATGGATACTGGGAATAAGCTCTTCAAATGAAGAAAGTTCAAATGAAGATTCTGGAGTATTTTTATATATTTAGAAGGGATGAAGCATTCAAATGGAGAAAGTTCTATCTAGGTTCTTTCAGTTTCAATTTCAGTTCACTACGTTTGTTCATCACTTGCAAAGGCACGCTGAAAGATGATTTGACTTCTTGGAACAAGCATCAAAGATACACTGCATCATTGCCTCTTATAATTCCTCCATCCAAGGAAATTGCACCATCTTTTATTCAAAGTACTGCTATTATTCAAGACAAAGAAAGATGATGTTATTGCTGAAAAAGATTCACAGAAGGTAGATGAGTTAGACAGAAAGATACTTAATCTTGAAGAACAGAGGAAAAGTTCAGATCAAGAGTCTGACTATGAAGTGTTTGAAAGATCCTCACAATCAGAATTTAATTCAGAAGAAACATGTTGATTAGGGAAATCACATGTTTAGAGGAGGATTGTTGGGAATTAAATGTTCAAAAGATTAATATTGGGAATTAAACTTTCACAAGGTCAGTTCTGCTCAAAGAAATATACTAAGTGTCATTCTACTGCTAGTGTATTTCATTCTACTGCTAGTATTAGAGATTCTGCTGCCGCAAGCATTCTATTGCTAGTGCATCAGATACTGCTATTGAAGAGATAAGTGTCGCGTATTCTACTGCTGGATGGATAAGTATACAAAGATATTTTGTGTATAAAAGTCAAAGATATATGGTAGATAATATCTTTGATAGATGTTCAGTCAACAAGTTGTGTACACAGATACAAGTTGTATCTTAAGGACTGACACACTTAAGCAAGCAAGTAGTTCGACAAGACTTATCATTCATTTTAAAAGATCTCCTTTGTTGTATAAAAGGGAAGATCTTATCTTAGTTACAAGTGTGTTGAAAATAGACTAACCAAGTGCTAAATTTGTAACTAGTCGAATACTAAGAAAACATACATTGAGTTGTTCATAACAGAAAATAGTTTTCTTTGTAATAGAGATTCAAAGTTTTGTAACCCTAGTGATAGTGAAGATCACTTAATATTGAATCGTTTGGTGTTAACATTCATTGTTCATTATCAAATTCAACAACCACCACTGTTCCATTTCTAATAACAAATAACCTTCTAAGTGTGGTTAAGTAGATTCCGCATACTTAATCATATTCACTCAAAGTGGGAGTTTTTATCTTGAAAAGATAAAATTACAAGATACATAATATTCTAAAACACACTAGTGAAAATCATGATGAGGCTAAACATGTAAATGATAGACCTCAAGATGATGGAATTCTCATTCATAGATCCGCAAGGATATCTCAGATATTTGATTAATATGCTGAGGATTATATTATGATGCATTATCAAATATTGAATTGGTAAATTACTCATACTATGAATGTTAAAGATGCTGTCCATAATGATAATCAAATTTTGGAAAATTGGTTTATCTTAATTCTTAATAGTTAGACTAGAAAATGAAGATGAGTTTCTTCAAAGATAAGGTAACCCTAGTGGTTTAAATCTTTTTGCAGAAATCATATGGACAATATTGTACACATATTTTAATGCATGTCTTATGACAAGATTATCAATCATACTTAAGCAATTAACTATGATTGAATAATTTTAAGCACATTAAATAAACAAAGATGGTGATTGTCATCCTAAGTTTCATTAATATGAAATTGACAATGGAATATCAAAACTCTTTCTTGAGTGATTACTTGAGCGAGGACAGTAAGTAATCGAAAGGATTTTTAAATTCATAATAATCTTTGAAAGTGTACAAAGTGCAATAATTCATGAATGAATTAATGCATGCATCTAGGAGATAATTCTTATGTTTAAATATTAAATTCAAGTTTTGATTTATAATTTAAAATAAGATAACTCCTAAGTATTCCTGAAAGCTAGTGGGAGTATTATGTTTATTTTCTTGAATCATATATGTTGTATAACATATAGGAAGTAACATTCTATATAAGTTAAATGTTAAGACTTAATTTGGAATGAAACTTCATATAAAAGATTTAGGAAGAAAAACATATAACCTTGGAATATATGTTTATTGTTATAAACATATGTGATAAATAAATCTAATAGAACATGATATCTCATTTACATAATCTAAATGGATACGAATCTTTTGGCAAGATAGAATATGAACAAAATGTAAGTATGACTCGAAGATTTTTCACGAATATCATGTTACATAAACGAATTGTTATAAGATGTTATGACAATGTTGATATCTAATTGAAAGTCATTAGATAACTAGTGTAATTATTATTCTATTGGAATATGTTTGAATATAGAATTACATCCTCAGCCTGGAACAGCTTCCAGATTCTATAGATGAACAATTTGTCAATTGTTGTGAAAATTGTCATAGCCAACAAACTTGAAAGTTTGGAAGGCATCAAATATTACACAGTAGATATTAGAGTTTACGGAATTTTAAAGAGCATATTTTTGTTTGCATACAATGATGCTAATGTAATTGAGATGACACTCAATACTAGTCATAGTAGGATTTCATCCTTGTTAATGGTCATGTGTACTAGTTATGCTTAACTAATAGCATAGTTGCATTATACATTAAAAGAATAAGAATACTTTAAACTTTAAAAATGTTTGAAAGTTTGATAATCATAAATTTGTGATTGAGGATGTCACACACTTTATGAAGTATTGTGTGGCAATATCAAATTATTTGAATGCACACATACAAGAACTTCACCAGTTGAAATTCTTGAAATAAGTATTCTCAAAATTCTGATAGATCAAAGTTGGTTGATTTATGTCTTGTTAACAAGTATGATTGTCATAGCTTGAGACATAATTCATCAACTAGAATTTTCATGCATTGATCTATTTAGTATTTGGATAAAGGATGTTAAGCATTTATTATTTGTAATGAATTTAAGTACTTGGTACGTTTATTTTCATTAATAATAAATTGTTTCCTATATTTGCTTGTTTAATCCATGAATAATTTAGTTATTCTAAATCGTCCGTTGTCGATCAATGATATGGGAATATCATTGAATTAAGACAAATATGAGTTTTGGTATAATATACTTGATAATATATTGATGCGCTGACATGCCAAATTCACATGATATTCAATGAATTGAATATAGGACTTATCCCAAACTACATGATTGTACTTTATGGATATTGTTATTAAGTAAATCATGAATATTTATCCTCAGACTTGAGATACCAGATAACTGTTATGAATGTAGTGCATTCTGTTGAACAATTTAACGCTATACGTAACTGATAGTCATAAGGATTATTTTTGGAATTGTTACAAAATTCATGGGTTATGCTTGTAGTCAAGATAGAATTTGTTCCTTCAAATTTATTTTGAAGTTTAATACTGCTGGGGCCCTCGTAGGGTTGACAAGATGTTTGCGTAGCCACGCCCAAGATCTCCCTTGAATATGTTCAGAAGATTTGGTAATCTTGATCAATCACAAACAACGAGAAACATAATATTTGAATAAAGAATGACTTTAATCTATATCTTTATTTAATGTAGTATTAGTAACAAAAGGATAATAATAATGATGAATCATTAAAGGTTTTTTCAGGAGACCTACTCGAGTTGTACTAGAGGCATCGGCGTGTTGCAAGACGCTAACCGATGTGATTACACTATTAAAATATGTCCAAGTGGGAGCTGTTAGTTTTGTGGACATTATTTTAGTAGTCGTATGTTAGGATCGAACTCGAGATCACGGGATTGCACACTTTACGTATGAAGAGTAAATGAATAATAATTATTTATAAAAAGTTATATTTAATTATTATATACACAAAACACATAACGACTGTTAGTATTTAACGGATAATGACTAACGACCGTTAACCGATAAAAGAAAAGTAATATGTGTAAATAATTGGTAAGTCAAGAAGTTTATGGAATACCCTTAGAGGGTGTTGGCCGATCGGTTTGGGGAGGGGAAACCCAACCCAAATCCAACTTGAGCTCCAAGTAATCTACACTATATAAACACATTAAGGGTTCTTAATTTTTGTATCTCTTGTACACAATACTAAACCCTAACTTTGTGTTTTCTTTCTCTTGTTCAAAAATCGGCCGAACACCCCTCCTAAGGGTTTCGACTTTTTGATTTTAATAACCTAAATCGTTTTGTGTTATTTACTTGCATAAATATTTATTTGGTATTAGTACGTGTGTACAAGAACGTGAATCAAACACACTATTGTTTGATTCTTGGATTGAATTGCAAAATTGGTAAGGGGCAATTCGTGTAATCCTTATAAACCCTAATTAGTGTTCATCACTATTGTTGCTTGGATTGATTCTTGTTTTGTTAGAATCATTAAGGTACGCATACTGATGAGGCGAAAAGTGTACCGCTTTTAGGGGGTTATTTAAGCCCTAAATCGTATTTATTTGATCAAATATTGCCCTAAATCGTTCCTTTTGTCATTTTAGGTACTTTGGAGAAGAAATCTGGAAAAGGAAGCATTTTGGACGTTTTTGGAGCATAAAAGTGAAGAAAACGACAAAGTCTCCAAAGCTGCTGGAAAAGTACACTTGACGGCGTCAAGTATTGCTCTTGACGACGTCACGGTTTGGCAAAAAAGGTGGATATGAAAAATACACATGATAAGCCAGGGAGTTTTACAAAGGAAGTCTGACGGTGTCACCCTTTGTAGTGATCAAGGTCGTCACGGTTTAAGCTAAAGAGAGACGACGTCAAGCTTTATTCTGACGGCGTCAAGCCTTGATAAGCCAGGGAGGATTTTGGAGGACTAAAGAGGGACGGCGTCAGGAAGACCATCCGGGAACCCTAGACACGGCGAGGTGACGGCGTCAAGATCTATAACGTGACGCCGTCAGCCACTAAGTTCTATATATAGTTTTGCAATTTTTTGTCATTAGTGTGCAACTTTGTGAGGAGAAACCCTAAGACGAATTTCTGCCATTTTTAAGGGTTTTATACCCTTGGATCTCCCATGTTTAATTGAAGATAAGTAATCATTTAATCAATCAATATGTCTATGTGTTGTTTGATTATATCTTGTTCTTGTCTTTTAATTAACATGCTAGGCTAGATTTATCTTGTGTTTGCTTAGATCTAATGAAACCTAACTATTGATTATCGGTTATTAGTGTGTTATTAATTGTATTGGATGATTGTTTATCGATGTTAGGCTTAAGAAAACTGGCTAACTTCCTATACGGTGACTTGCTTGAACGTCTTAAGAAACATGAACCAATGCGTACTAAGGTTATTATGGTTGTATTTAATGCATGAGCGAATTCTAGTGATCCCATGTTAGGAGCTTCCTAGCCGGCTCGACATAGAAGTGAAGTAGGAGCTTGTAGAGTTGGGGAAGTACGTACGCCACCCCACGATTGGTATTAAGGAATACACCCGTCATCCACGCAATTAATACACACTAATCAACCGGTAAAAGATAGTTAGGGAGTAAGGAAATCTAAGTAAACACATTTCTCCCCATATAAGTTCCACAACCTTTTCATTTTCAGTTATTTTATTTTATTTGCATTTGTAGTTATTTGGGTTAGTTGACTAGCAACTAATTCCGCCCACTCCTTCAAACCCGAGATTTTACTTGCTTTCATAAAAATATAAAAATACAAAAAGAATCTTCCCTCACCCTTAGACCTATTAGAGTAGTTTTTCAATCCCAACGAAACTATTCCCCTAGAGAACGATCAATCCCCCGGTACTTGCCACTTCACTATACTACATCGGTCAGGTACACTGCCTGGTGGGGATTGCAAGCCTCTTGAGATCCCTCGAGAGGTAAAACCTGTTGTAAGGTCGCAAAACCACGCATCAAGTTTTTGGCGCCGCTGCCGGGGAATAGTTATTGTTTAGGTTAAATTTTTATTTTATTAGGTCTACTCACTAGATTCCTTTCTAGTGGGATTTTTATTTTATTTTTCTAGGATTTCTTTAGTCTATCTTTTTCTTTGTGCCCTTTGTTTGTAAAACCATTTTCATTTGTCGCCATGGCGGATGAAATTCCATTTAGATCATTAACAATAGAGGAACAATTACTTTACACGGATAGATTTGCTTCCTGTTGTTCCAATGAATTTTTAAGTGATCTTAGATATATACAAGAGGAGATGGGTATAAAGTTTGATAGGTTTGATGAATTATGTGCATGTGTGGCTTCTATTAAACAATCATTGTTAGAATCAACTCCTTTTAATAAGACCCTTTGGAAAAATTTCCAGAAAAGCCTCCTAACCGTGAACCATAAGTTTAATGAATTAATGGGTTCGTATACATCACAACTTGAGGAAACAATTAAGGAGGATTTAGCCGAACATGAGCATATTGAGAAAAAGACCTAGGTTTTATGATCAATGACTTTGAATCTCAAGGAACACATGATGAATCCTTTAGGCAAATTGAACATAGTAATCATGTTATCGGGGAAGATTCTTATGAATCGGACTTAGAACTTGAAATGGCTAGAGAAGGATTTGAGATACTTAGGAACATGTTTGGGTTAGATTCTACTAAAACACATGATGTGGATATAATTGATATAGAGACAAGGAAGGATGAGGTAAATAACACAAACCTACAAAGTACCCCACAAGTCCTACCATCATTCGAGGCATACACACCGCCCGTGACTTACCCGGAAGAAGTAGAAGGGACTATAGGAACCCCAATTGAAGTAGAACCTTTGGAAGAAACGAAACTAGAAGAAATAGGTTTGAATACTTGTAGTCATAACCTTTCTTTTAGTTCTATGGAAGTTCCTAGTTTTGATGAACCGGAGCCTAAACCAAAACCGTTACCTAATCTTCCATCCTTAGATGTGAACTTAGGAATTGAATTAGGTCCCGATCCACCCATCAAACCATGTAGTCCGGGTAATGTTAAGATTAAGGTAGTAGACTCTAGGCCATGTGGAGTGGAAGCTAATATAGGAGTGAACCATGACCTTACATACTTACATCACCCATTCATGATTGATCACAAGAAACATTATGGGTTTAAACCGGGTTTATTAAGTCAAGATGGATTCCCAACTAGGAATCTCTCGAAGTTGATAGAAGATGATCCCTTTTTAGGAGAAAACTTTAATTCACCCATTGACCAAAGTGAACTAGGTAAGGCTATGATGAAAGGAGCACACCCCTTTGAGTATATAATTCATCCACCACTCTTTCCTCACGCGGCATACTACCACCAAGATGGTGTGTATCGCTACTATCACCCGCACTTAATCCTAAGTGTAGGAAAAACCTCTCCTTTATCCATTAAATAAGGGTAGAGTCAGGCTCGTGACTCGAACAAAAACAAGCGCTTCTTGGGAGGCAACCCAAGCTTTATTTGCTTTGTGTGTTTATTTGTTTGGTTGTTTGATTTTATTTGCTTCCGTATGTATGTTTAATTTTTATTATTATTGATTCATGTTCAAAACTAAATTGTGAAAATGCTTTATTTTGTTTTTAACTTCGTCTTAACTACATATAAAGGTATTTTGCAAAAGATAAGTGTAAGGGAAATCCAAATCGGTTTAGTAGAACAAATGAACATGAATCATAACAATATTAAATTAACATACATATTAGTAATTGTTTGAGTCAAATGCTTGTATCGAGTCATAATGATGTTTTGCAGGATTTCCAGGAAGTAAGGTAAAGGTTTTTCCAGAAATTTTCCGGAAACTTAACATGAGAATTCTGTCAGATCATTTCTGACGGCGTCAGGCTTTACAACCTGACGGCGTCAGGTTTTAATTTTCTGAAATTTTTGAAAGTTTTGTTTTCATAAAAAGTTTTTATTAAATCTCTAACTTATAAACTCCAGGAATCTGCAAAATTATCATTCCACAAGCATTATATCCTTATATAGAATTTATCCCGCCGATGTTATGCAGGTTTTCGTGTTTGTTTTCTCAGGTTTAACAGGTTATTTTGGACAAGGAGATGTTTGTGGAATCAAGCTTTTGGCGATGCTTTAGTCTTGAAGCTTCTACATTCTCTTGGAAGAAGATCTAACCATGTTACCTCTTTATCCACCAAACGAATCAGGGGAGTATTTGATTTCATTCTTTTACCTTATTTATTTTTACATCTTGTTATTTGAACATTGGGGACAATGTTCATCTTAAGTGTAAGGGGGGGTAAAAGTACGATACTTTAGAGAATACAATTGCACTTGATTTTTGTTTGTTTAATGGTAGATGTGTAATAAAACTGAGATAAATACCTGTTAGGGCAATTTTAGTGCCAAATTTAAAATTTTTTAACAACATATAGGAGTGAAACTTTGATCTTAATGAGCGTCTCATGGATAGGAGTTATATGACTAGCACAAAACCGTACAACTAAAAAAAAAAATTTCCACCCCCAAATATGTGAGGTTCGCCCCTAGAATTGGTAGGAAAAGCATTTATGCTATGATGTGTGTACCGGTAGCACTTAGATTCTAGAACTTGCGTTAGGACCATTCCGAGGCCACAAGTGAGACTACATTCGTGTAGTTAGATTTACTACATGATAAGAGGCATTAGGATTAACCCATTGTTTTACACCTGTGTTTTTGTTATAATTACATTGGCTACATTGGTCAAGTAATTCTTCCACACCCTTTGCGTTGTACTCATTTTCAGTACACGATACCCCTAGTACACCCCTCAGAGCCTATCTTTTCGTTTCGACCTCTAAGCATTTTACTTAAAGGAAGAATTTGTTACACCCCACTTAAATGTACACCCAAATCGCCTTAGCCTACCTTGTATGCACTCATCTTTAGTGCATTATTGTGACAACATTTGTTTAAACCCTAAGTTAATTATCTAATTGATTACATGGTTGCTAAGTCGAGTCATATCCTTGTACATATTGTTTTGGGACGATTGGGACTCATGGGTAAAGTACTAGTGTAATGGAGTAATGGGGAAGAACAACATTATTACCCCCATATGTGCTAAATATTTTAAAAAGTACTCCAAGTGTTTCAATTATCTTAATTCGAGTCATTAGAATAGTTATTTGTAAAGTTATGTAAAAGTTCAAGTGTAAGGGGATGCAACGCCCCTATGATGTATTATTTTGGATGGTAGGGCAAGAGTGTATGAAAAAAAAAAAAAAAAAATCGAAAAAATCAAGAAAAATACAAAAAAAAAAAAAAAAAAAAAAAAAAAAAAAAAAAAAAAAAAAAAAAAAAAATACGGACTACCATCCCGTTTCATTTTATGTTTATTTTATGTTTTTGTTATTTTGTTTTTAGCTTAAGTCGAGTCTAGTCTTGGCTTAGCAACGCCATATTGTACATGTAATTAATCAAGATCTTTAACTCGCCACCAGTAAAATATCCCTTATCCAACAAAACCGTGTTTATCATATCCCTACACCTAACGTTATAACCCGTTTAAAAGCCCTCTTTGATAGTTTATCTTAGGTGCTTACGCCTAGTGGAGAAGGTTTTTGATCCTTTCCCAAGCCTATGGTAATCTATTTGCTATGACAGGTAGTGAGAGATATTATCCGTTTTCATTTATGAGATTTATTTTGATGACACCTGAGAGATGTGAGTATCTAAACACTACTTGTGAGGTGCTAGTTTGTAATCTCCGTGCTTATTATGATTAAAGTGGAACGACTATTTGTTGTAATTACTTTTATATTAGCATTAAATGACCCCTAACTTGTATTTTGATTAGAATAAAAGCGCATTTGCTTGAGGACAAGCAAATCTCAAGTGTAAGGGTATTTGATGAAGCGAAAAGTGTACCGCTTTTAGGGGGTCATTTAAGCCCTAAATCGTATTTATTTGATCAAATATTGCCCTAAATCGTTCCTTTTGTCATTTTAGGTACTTTGGAGAAGAAATCTGGAAAAGGAAGCATTTTGGACGTTTTTGGAGCATAAAAGTGAAGAAAACGACAAAGTCTCCAAAGCTGCTGGAAAAGTACACTTGACGGCGTCAAGTATTGCTCTTGACGGCGTCACGGCTTGGCAAAAAAGGTGGATATGAAAAATACACATGATAAGCCAGGGAGTTTTACAAAGGAAGTCTGACGGCGTCACCCTTTGAAGTGATCAAGGTCGTCACGGTTTAAGCTAAAGAGAGACGGCGTCAAGCCTTGATAAGCCAGGGAGGATTTTGGAGGACTAAAGAGGGACGACGTCAGGAAGACCATCCAGGAACCCTAGACACGGCGAGGTGACGGCGTCAAGATCTATAACGTGACGCCGTCAGCCACTAAGTTCTATATATAGTTTTGCAATTTTTTGTCATTAGTGTGCAACTTTGTGAGGAGAAACCCTAAGACGAATTTCTGCCATTTTTAAGGGTTTTATACCCTTGGATCTCCCATGTTTAATTGAAGATAAGTAATCATTTAATCAATCAATATGTCTATGTGTTGTTTGATTATATCTTGTTCTTGTCTTTTAATTAACATGCTAGGCTAGATTTATCTTGTGTTTGCTTAGATCTAATGAAACCTAACTATTGATTATCGGTTATTAGTGTGTTATTAATTGTATTGGATGATTGTTTATCGATGTTAGGCTTAAGAAAACTGGCTAACTTCCTATACGGTAACTTGCTTGAACGTCTTAAGAAACATGAACCAATGCGTACTAAGGTTATTATGGTTGTATTTAATGCATGAGCGAATTCTAGTGATCCCATGTTAGGAGCTTCCTAGCCGGCTCGACATAGGAGTGAAGTAGGAGCTTGTAGAGTTGGGGAAGTACGTACGCCACCCCACGATTGGTATTAAGGAATACACCCGTCATCCACGCAATTAATACACACTAATCAACCGGTAAAAGATAGTTAGGGAGTAAGGAAATCTAAGTAAACACATTTCTCCCCATATAAGTTCCACAACCTTTTCATTTTCAGTTATTTTATTTTATTTGCATTTGTTGTTATTTGGGTTAGTTGACTAGCAACTAATTCCGCCCACTCCTTCAAACCCGAGATTTTACTTGCTTTCATAAAAATATAAAAATACAAAAAGAATATTCCCTCACCCTTAGACCTATTAGAGTAGTTTTTCAATCCTAACGACACTATTCCCCTAGAGAACGATCAATCCCCCGGTACTTGCCACTTCACTATACTACATCGGTCAGGTACACTGCCTTGTGGGGATTGCAAGCCTCTTGAGATCCCTCGAGAGGTAAAACCTGTTGTAAGGTCGCAAAACCACGCATCACATACGTTTAAATTCGGTTAATTAATTGTGTGTTATTCTTCCTACGCTTCCGTATGTGTTCTTTGATGCTTATATTTAATTATGATTGTCATGATATTAATATTCCAACAAAGATAACAGTTATTATAATTTTACGATATATTTTCTTGATGTTCCCAAGGATATTATTCATTTACGGGTAAGCTAGCCTCACCATATTAGCAAACGTTACACAACCATGGTACACAACACATGTTATAGCAACATATCTCCATGCTACAGAAGTTTTCATGTTCATTTCTTTCAACTTATTGATGAAATCCACCCTTTTTCTTCGAATTTATGATCTTCTCGGACAATTCTTGATCATTTTAATATAAGTTTGCATGTCGTGGACGCATAGGATGTCTTCAATATTGAAGAAATCCATCACATTTAGGCCATTTTTCACTCACGGATCTATCATGATATCCGATATCTTGTTGGTCTTGTCGTTATCTGTCTTTAATCGGTCAAGAACCAATTTGGTACCAACATGAGCATAGCACGTATTCCTCCAAGCTGTAAATGTCTCATTAAATATAACTTCTGGAAGTTTTGTTATAGGATCATTTGCATTAACGATTCTAAGAACTTTCACTCTCAACTCGTCACACCTTTCTTTGAAACGAACGTTGCCAACCCTTGGTCCTGCGAATGAGAAAACCGTTAATGGGACCGTGTGTTGTTTTAGGCCAACTTCAGCTATGTCATACGCGAGTAGCAAAGCTAGTGAACTGCCCATGCTATGTCCGAATAATGTTATACTTAGTTCTTCGTGTTTATGCTTTTTTAGAAGTCGAGAAACTTCAGAAAGAAGTTGTTCCCGACAACTACTTAGACCAAACCTTACATTGGTCTCAGAAGAAGTGTACAAGCTGAGAAACCCAGCCTCTACCATTATATCAGGTTTGGGATCATTAGGATCCAACATGGCGGGAGATAGCGAACTCATCAGGTTCGCTATCCACTCAAGATAAGTAACTGTTCCACGAAAAGTTACCAAAATATCCCTCCTCCCAATCCTTTTTACCTCTTCATCCGATGACACCGCAATGTACCCCACTCATCGAGCACACGAACCGCCATTTTGAATAGGGATGCTAATGTCAGCAGTGGCATAGACATACTTCGTAACTTCATACCCACAATCTCCAAAACCTACCTCCGAAAACATCCGTTTCTTGCCATACTTGCAGTTCAAGTAACGGCCCGAATTAGGGTTTAAATCAAAAGCGTCATAGCATGCGCTAACAAACTTTCCATAACGGATGATTTCACACTGGAGAAGTGGATTCAAGGGTTGGATGAGATCATCCTAGTTTTTTTTCGAAATTTTTTTTTCCTAAATTTTTTTTTGGAATTATTTTTTTCTGAAATTAATTTTTTTAGCTTTTTTTCCGTGAAATCATTTCTTTTTCTTAAATTTTTTTGCGAAATTAATTTTTTTTTTTCGAAATTTTTTTCCATTTATTTTTTCTGAAATAATTTTTTTAGAAACTTTTTTCCAAAAAAAAAAATTTAGAAATTTTGTTTAGAAATTTTTTTCCATTTATTTTTTTGAAATAATTTTTTTAGAAACTTTTTTCCAAACAAAAAATTTTTTTTTCCTGAAAATTTTTTTTCAGAAAAATAATTTTTTTTTCGAAATTAAATTTTTTTTTATAATTTCTTTTCGAAAAAAAAATTTTCAAAAAAAAATTTCTAAAAAAAATATTTTCGAAAAAACATTTCTGAAAGAAAATATTTTCGAAAAAACATTTCTGAAAGAAAATATTTTCGAAAAAAAATGTTGGAAAAAAATAATTCGAAAAAAAATAGGGACGTTGGACGCAATTTAGTGTAGGGACAGGGACCATTTATGTAATTTAACGTAAGGACGGCGGATGATATTTTCGCAAACCCACAGGTACCATTTATGTAACTTGGAAGGGTAAAATGGTCATAATGCCTAAAAAAAGTCATTTATGAAAAAAAATTTCTAATTTTCTACTGTTTTTTTGTTGGCACCGCGAAACAGATTTTTACGACATGTATGATGCTTTTTTAAAGATTTACCCCTTTATATAATTATGTGTGTGTGTGTACGCTCGTATGTACGTACATTCATAGCCACGTACATATTGGTGAAGGTAGCATCTCTTTGAAAGATACTCACACACATACGCTAAAAAAAACAATCATACATCATTGATTTAGCTTTGTGTTTTAATAGATACCAAATAGATCGATCTAAAACGCAATAACATTTTGTTTCCACCGATAGTGATGGAGCAACATATTATAAATTCAAGTCATATCCCATGACTATTTAATCATAGCGTTAGGTGATTTAGTTTTCCAATAATGTCTTGTGGAAAAAATCTTATTACTATGAGATTAAAATGTGAGAGCTCTCAAGTAAGGGTGTAAATAAGCCGAGTACTACCAAGCTCAAACTTGACTCGACTACTAAAACTCAAGCTCGAAACTCGACTCGAGCTTTGGATGTCAAGCTCGAGCTCGACCAGTCATCTAAAACTCGACTCGAGCTTTATTTTCACATTTTAAGCTTCAACTCGATGAAAAATGGGCATATTAAGCCCGACCCGACTCAGTTATATGACTATTAATTAGTTACATGTACATAAACAGATAAAAGGGTAAAAGTGTAATTTAGTTGAGGCTCGATATACTGATTAAATTTTTCCTTGTTTGCTGTTAACAAGATAACAGTTATTGTAATTTTACGATATATTTTCTTGATGTTCCCAGGGATATTATTCATTTACGGGTGAGCCAGCCTCACCATATTAGCAAACGTTACACAACCATGGTACACAACACATGTTATAGCAACATATCTCCATGCTACAGAAGTTTTCATGTTCATTTCTTTCAACTTATTGACCAAATCCACCCTTTTTCTTCGAATTTCTGATCTTCTCGGACAATTCTTGATCATTTTAATATAAGTTTGCATGTCGTGAACGCATAGGATGTCTTCAATATTGAAGAAATCCATCACATTCACGCCATTTTTCACTCTCGGATCTATCATGATATCCGATATCTTGTTGGTATCGTCGTTAGCTGTCTTTAATCGGTCAAGAACCAATTCGGTACCAACATGAGCATAGCACGTATGCCTCCAAGCTGTAAATGTCTCATTGAATATAACTCCTGGAAGTTTTGTTATAGGGTCATTTGCATTAACGATTCTAAGAACTTTTACTCCCAACTCCTCGCACCTTTCTTTGAAACGAACGTTGCCAACCCTTGGTCCTGCGAATGAGAAAACCGTTAACGGGACCGTGTGTTGTTTTAGGCCGACTTCAGCTATATCATACGCGAGTAGCAAAGCTAGTGAACTGCCCATGCTATGTCCGACTAATGTTATACTTAGTTCTTCGTGTTTATGCTTTCTTAGAAGTCGAGAAACTTCAGAAAGAAGTTGTTCCCGACAACTACCGAGACCAAACCTTACATTGGTCTCAGAAGAAGTGTACAAGCTGAGAAACCCAGCCGCTACCATTATATCAGGTTTGGGATTATTAGAATCCAACATGGCGGGAGATAGCGAACTCATCAGGTTCGCTATCCACTCAGGATAAGTAACCGTTCCACGAAAAGTTACCAAAATATCCCTCCTCCCAATCCTTTTTACCTCTTCATCCGATGACACCGCAATGTACCCCACCCATCGAGCACACGAACCGCCATTTTGAATAGGGATGCTAATGTCGGCAGTGGCATAGACATACTTTGTAACTTCATACCCACAATCACCAAAACCTACCTCTGAAAACATCCGTTTCTTTCCATACTTGCAGTTCAAGTAACGGCCCGAATTAGGGTTTAGATCAAAAGCGTCATAGCATGCGGTAACAAACTTTCCATAACGGATGATTTCACACTGGAGAAGTGGATTCAAGGGTTGGATGAGATCATCCCAGTTGTTTAAACCTTGAACATTTCTCCAATTAAGAGGTAAAGTTGAGGAATTGTTAGAAACCCTAGTTGATGATAGCGACGAGGCTAAAGACTTCACTCCAACAACTTTGTTACATATCTTGCTAGTAAAACGAGGTCTATATGAATAAGGTGCTTCAGGGGTGATGATCATGGTAGGATTAAGTGGGAAGTTAACAAGATTCATGCATGGATTCTTGATCACGTTAATGATTGCTTTAGATGCCATATGAAAGTGGCTAGATAGGCAGGTTGATGATTAGAGAGAAATTAGATCGAGAGATTTATGAAATCTAAAGCTTGTTCAGCAAGGTTTTGACATAGAGGTTAAGCAAAGCTCAACAATATGTCATATATATAATTATGTGTGTGTGTACGCTCGTATGTACATTCATAGCCACATATTGGTGAAGGTAGCATCTCTTTGAAAGATACTCACATACATACGCTAAAAAAAAACAATCATACATCATTGATTTAGCTTTTTGTTTTAATAGATACCAAATAGATCGATCTAAAACGCAATAACATTTTGTTTCCACCGATAGTGATGGTCATCACAGTGGTAGGCTAATGGTTAGGGGACATAAGCATAGCGCATATTATAAATTAAAGTCATATCCCATGACTATTTAATCATAGCGTTAGGTGATATAGTTTTCTAATAATGTCTTGTGGAAAAAATCTCATTACTATGAGATTAAAATGTGAGAGCTCTCAAGTAAGGGTGTAAATGAGCCGAGTATTGCCAAGCTCAAATTCGACTCGACTACTAAAACTCGAGCTCGAAACTCGACTAGAGCTTTGGATGTCAAACTCGAGCTCGACTGGTCATCTAAAACTCGACTCGAGCTTTATTTTCACATTTTAAGCTTCAACTCGATGAAAAATCGGCATATTAAGCCCGACCCGACTCTGTTATATGACTATTAATTAGTTACATGTACATAAACTGATAAAAAGGTAAAAGTGTAATTTAGTTGAGGCTCGATAAGGCTCGCAAGCCTCACGAGCCGAGTATTTTGGAGCTCGAACTCTACTCGATTCTAGTAGTTTACGAGTCGATCTTGAATAACTCGCGAGCTGTCTCATCTTGTTTACACCTGACCTAGTCTCAAGTTCAAATCTTGTTTGGGGTAAAAAACTATGAATTTTTCACATAAATCTCCTAGAAATAGAAAGTTTTATCTGATTCTAGTCCGTATAACGGTAGTCTCAAACATTATAAATTAGTCGGCAAAAAAGAAAAAAACCATAGCTACAAGATAAATATGCCTTGGAAGAATAAGTCAGTACGTGGAAATCGCTAGAGGGCCGGTTATTTGACATAACTAGAGTCTTGAGTTACTCGAATTTAAGCTATATTGCTCAGCCAGTATATCTCTAGTTACATTTACCTTACGCAACAACATAATATGTTTTAAGAGAAAGTTTACAAAATTATTTTCACACCATAATTGAGCAATTAAATTTGGAAGGTGTAGAAGAAGAAAGAGAAATTATAATAGATTATGATTCCACAAGTGTCATATGTATGTTTGATAGTACAATTTATGTGGATACATCATTCCTCATGTTTTTATGCTCGCTGCAACAGGCGAGGTGACATCGTCGTTTATGGATATTTTATCACAAAATTCAGGTTCGTATATTTTAGCATTGATCCTTCAAATAAGTTTGTTTACCAGGTCTTTTGTAAGCAAATTCGCATGGATGGCGAGGTATTAAATTAAGGAAATTAGGGTACGTTGGTTGTATTATGGACACGTGTCGTCATGTTTAGTGGTCGGTGGCGTTGAATAAAAATAAAATCTGAACAAATAATACTAAACTTTTTGCGGCTGAGTAGAAAACGAGAGAGGTAAAGCATAATTATAATTTATAAACCTCTAGAAACTTAACCCTTTATTCCTCCTTTCTACGCTGATCCCGTAATACACGAACCATATTTTTATATTCACATCTCTTGTCTTCGTATCATTATTCATCTTTCGTTTGATTATAACAGAAGTTTTAGCTTCTCACAAGGATTAAAGCAAGATAATATACTCTTTTCATTCTAAAGTAATTGTAAACATACAATTTTAAAAATATGTATTAAATACATCTTTATAATTTGTCAGTTTTTTCATACTAAACATCTATTATTTCAGAAATTTTTGGCAATAATCATACCTAAGTTGGTGAGAGTGTTGGAATTTAAATAACTTGACAATCAACTAAATAAATAAACACATCAAAGCACGTATAACGAAAGCAAGATCTTTAATTTAACATGTACAAAGTAATACCGAATAATAAATAGTTACATATCTTTTGATCCTAGCTAAACAAGGATCAAACTTGAATTCTTCTTCTCTTAAACAATGAATTGGATTACTGTGAAACCTCTTACCTTTTTGTTTCACAATCCAAGATGAATTACTAAAGTAAGTTATATCCGAGTTCTTGTACACACGTACTATAACCGATCAAAGGTTGATGCTAGTGAATGAACACAATTATTAAACCAAAACTATTTTGTTCAATAAACCTTGAATCTATTATTCAAGAAGGAAGAAGTAACATGTTTATGTCATATGAGAATCATCATCATGCATAGTGTACAATGCATATCCTTCATAAGTCAAAGATATCAAACTATACTATACATACTGTACGATGCATACATAGAAACGTGAATTCATAAAGTCGATTGACTTTTTGGTTATTATTGTGTCGTTCCTTTTTGGAGCTAATGAGGTTGTTTATATAGCCTCCAAACTTATTCTTCAAGTTTGAGACTAATACCTCCTCAAGTTTCAAAACTCGACACTCAACCCCCTCCTTTATTTACTAACAGTCATTAGTCAATTCTGTTAATTACTTTAACGTCCATTAGTTATCATTTCGTGTCCAAATAATTAAAATATATAATAGTTATATATATTAATTTTTCCTTTGATCATTCATACGTAAAGTGTGCAATCCCTCAGTCCCGGGTTCGATTCTAGTCATACACGTTTTAATATTTTTCCATAACTCTACCAGAGAGTTAAGCACAATATATCTCAAAGACTAGCAATGTAATCTTTTTCTTTCAAACACATATTTTGATAATATCACTCCCAAACGCCTTTTTATTTATTTCATCTTCTTCTCACCACCTCCACTACCCATCATCATCATATTCTTTAATATGTTACCTAAAAATACGTTACCTAATTTAATATGTTACCTAAAACTATTTTTATATTCACATCTCTCGTCTTCGTATCATTATTCATCTTTCGTTTGATTATAACAGAAGTTTTAGCTTCTCACAAGGATTAAAGCAAGATTATATACTCTTTTCATTCTAAAGTAATTGTAAACATACAATTTTAAAAATATGTATTAAATACATCTTTATAATTTGTCAGTTTTTCCATACTAAACATCTATTATTTAAGAAATTTTTGGCAATAATCATACCTCAGTTGGTAAAAGTTAAGCACAATATATCTCAAAGACTAACGATGTAATCTTTTTCTTTCAAACACATATTTTGATAATATCACTCCCAAACGCCTTTTTATTTATTTCATCTTCTTCTCACCACCTCCACTACACATCATCATCATATTCTTTCAAACACACGTTTTGATATTTTGTGGTAGTTGAGAGTGATTTTATAGTGAAAGGTATAGGTATTTTTTGATGGGTTTAGATATTTTATGGTGTGTGGTTTAGGTATTTTATGGTGGTAAAGGTAGTGAGAAGTAGATGATAATGATAATGTCGTGAGAGGAAGATGATGAAATGAACAAAATGGTGTTTGAGAGTGATTTTATTATGAGGTGTTTTTGAATTTTAGTAATAACGGGGATAATAGAGAAAAATTACGTCGTTAGTCTGTAGAGATGTATTGTTTCTTACTTTTTAGAACAATATGATTATTGCCAAAAGTTTCTGACATGGATGTTTAGTGTGAAAACTGATCAACCACACAAATGTGTTTTGCAGTTTACTCTAATAATAATAAGAAAAGTTTAATTTATAACAGTTAAATTACATGAGGTATTTGTTAAATTTATAAATTCACTACAAAATTATGAAAATTGATCTTTTTACATTTAATTCTATAAAGTTGACATAAGGATTAGCCCACTTTTACCTTTCAAAAAAAAAAAAAAAAAAAAAAAAAAAAAAAAGGATTAGCCCACTTTTAACACTTGTGAAATTGATTGTAAATTTTATTAAGGGGCAATTCTGAGACTGTCCCAGTCACTCGAAGAGTTGGGCTTTTGAGGACTCACTTTTGCGACTTTTTTGAAATAGCCCGAGCGACTTGCGACTTAATATGAAGGTGACATGTGGCACCCAAAAAAGTCGCGCCCAATCATTAAAGTGATACTTGTGTCATAGCCCACTATGTGTACTTTTTAAGCGATTTTTTACGGCCACTTTTCATACCTTAAGCGACCTTCTATTTTGTCTTCTTCCACCAAAAAAGTCAAACTTCGAAAAATTTTATTTTATTCTTTTTGTCCCGTCCCAATGTTGAGCAACCTAAGCGACTGACGGCTTGGTACTTTGAGCGACTTTTTTTCCTTTTCACCTTTTTGTACTTGTGTCATTACTTTTGTACTTTTCAACTTTTTTACTTTTCACATTTTTGTACTTTTCACATTTTTGTATTATTTTTTAAATAATTTTTAAAATACTTTATAAACACTTTTTTATTGCACATGAGAGTAAAATAGTCATCTTGCTATGACTTTTTTTTTTAAGCTCTAACAAATAATAAAATAAGATCTCCACCACCACCACCTTCGACCACCGCCAATAAGATCTCCCAACTAACAATACACAAAGATCAAACACGAAGCCCAGTCCAAAGCCAACCCTTACCCTAATTTTACGTTACTAAATGCCACAACCCTATTTTCTTAACCCTAATAATACTTACGCTTCGAAAAAAAAGCAGCCACAAAAAGATCAGTCACCAAGCAATTCACAGATTCGTCCATTGGTTTTTCTAAATCAATCTGATCACAAACACATGCTCCTTTTTATTTAACTCTCAACCAAACCACACACGCCTTATTCTTGATCTCTTATAGCTGAAACACCGAATAGCATACCAAAGACAATCAAAGATTCGACTTCAAGATCCTTTCCAAAGGGGTCTCGAGTAGGTTTGTGCTTTACCAAAGACAATCAAAATTTTGTTTGATTATATCTTTGAAGTGTTCGGATAGTGAAAGAAGTTTATTCTTCTAAAATCGATCTATGACGACTTTTGTTTCATACATATGATCTTTAAATATCCGTATTCCACAAGAACAAATCTGAGATCTCGAAATCCTTTCTTGTTGATTGTTTGTCCGAATTAAAGTGGGAATGAAACAACCTTGTTTTATTCTTTCTTTGATATTCGGATAGTGAAAGAAGTTAATCTTCTTGAAGATCGATGATGGTTGTTTGTTCACAAGATTCAGAAAATGCATGGAGTCAGTTATAGTTAATCTTGAAGATCTTCGAATGAAAAGTTTGGGGCTCAGGCAGATTTAGTTTTTATTGAAGATGGATCTTGGTTCTTTGTTGTTATTAAGGAGTATTTTTCTTTGTGATATATCAATCTCAGATCCGATTTTATTATTAATATTATTATTATTATTATTATTATTATTATTATTATTATTCTGAATTGTTGAGATGAATTGAGTGGATTCGATACACCTTTAGGATGTTAGTCCTTTGTAACTTGTGTATGTGATACTTTGAGTTAATATGGTTAAGTATGCGGAATCTACTTAACCACACTTAGAAGGTTATTTAGTTATTGGAAATGGAAAATAATGCTTGAGTAATGAATAATGAACACACAAAGTTAACACCAAACGATTCAATATTATTAAGATAATAATACGAGTGATCTTCACTATCACTTGGGTTACAAACCTTGAATCTATATGTTTCTATAACTTATGATTTCTATGATAAGTTATGTTCTTTGTTCTTTGAGATATATTCTAAGCATATGAATTAAGCACTTTTTTTGTCACACGAATATCTAGTCTAAGATCTTCCTTTTATAGTTCAAAGAAGATCTTTACAATAAATTGATAAGCCTTGTCGAACTACTTGCTTTGCTTGAGTGTGTCAGTTCTTAAGATACAACTTGTATCTGTGTACACAACTTGTTGATTAAACATCTATCAAAGATATTATCTACCGTATATCTTTGACTTTTATACACAAAATATCTTTGTATACTTATCCATACAGCAGTAGAATACGCGACACTTATCTCTTCAACAGCAGTATCTGATGCACTAGCAGTAGAATGCTTGCGGCAGCAGAATCTCTAACACTAGCAGTAGAATGAAATACACTAGCAGTAGAATGACACTTAGTATATTTCTTTGAGCAGAACTAACATTGTAAACGTTTAATTCCCAATACTAATCTTCAGAACATTTAATTCCCAACAATCCTCCCCTAAACATGTGATTTCCCTAATCAACATGTTTCTTCTGAATTAAATTTTGATTGTGAGGATCTTTCAAACACTAAATAGTCAGACTCTTGATCTGAGCTTTTCCTCTGTTCTTCAAGATTAAATATCTTTCTGTCTAACTAATCTACCTTCTGAGAATCTCTTTCAGCAATAACATCATCTTTCTTTGTCTTGAACAATAGCAGTACTTTGAATAAAAGATGGTGCAATTTCCTTGGATGGAAGAATTATAAGAGGCAATGGTGCTGTGTATCTTGGATGCTTGTTCCAAGAAGTCAAATCTTCTTCTAGCATGCCTTTGCAAGTGATGAACAAACGTAGTGAACTGAAATTGAAACTGAAAGCTCCTAGATAGAACTTTCTCCATTTGAATGCTTCATCCCTTCTGAATATATATAATACTCCAGAATCTTCATTTGAACTTTCTTCATTTGAAGAGCTTATTCCCAGTATCCATCAACTGAAAAAGTTTATTCCAGCATCCATCAATAGAATGCTTGTTCTTATTATTAGTTGAATAATAAGACATATTAGCTTCTCAAAAAGCTGACATCATCATCTTGTATACTCTTGTCTTTTCTTTAACTTGATCAATTTGAGTTTCCTCCCCTGATTCTGAGCATACACAACCACAATCTTTCCTTATTGGTTAATCTTCCTCCCCTGAGCTTGAAAGATCTCTAACCATGTACCAAAATATTTCCTCCCTTGAGATTTATCATTTCCTCCCCTGTTTGAAAGATCTCTCACCATCATCTGATCTACCAACTAGAACATGTTTTCAGACAATGTTGTACATGAAGCCATCAATTCCTTAAGAGTTTATGTGCTTCCCTCATCACTTCTAGGTGTGTTAACTCCTATGAGAGGTGATTCATGGGGCATTGACTCATTATCCATCATTTGATGGTTATACTAAGCCACTTTGAAAATCCTTTTAAAGAAACTTTTGACTTAGCAGTATGAATATGATTTTATGATGAAAAATCATACTGCTTACAACCATTTTGAAGGGATTAAGTGTGTAACAGACACTTAATCAAGAATTCGGTTTAAAGTGACCTCTGGTTGTGTGAGAACCAATGTTTTCAGTTATAAATAACTGTCTGTGTAAAGATAAACCTATTCAAAAGGCTTTCTTGACAGGGTTTCCAGCTCATAGCAATTGTTACCTCTAACACAAGTGTTAGATTCACTTTTGCTAGCTGTTCTTTCTATCAGATGTCCTTAGACTTGCTCATTATACTAATTAAAGTACAAAATGATAGAAAGTGAGTTATTTCAGTTACTATCTGACCAACTGAGCCATCAAGTCAATGTGAAATATCATAATCAGGTTTCAAGAAAGAAGTTTTAAAGAATCAATTAACTTAGGTGTAAACCTTTGTTAATGAATCCCCAAACTTAGTCCATCATAAACCTATTATGTAAGCAACCAAGATAATCATTCTGCTGCTTTCATTTCACTTGAAACTTCCTTTATGCTCAAATGTTCATACCTGAAATTGTTAGTCCAAAACCAAGAAATAAAATGTAAAACATTTGTCTTATAGCAGTAGAATCATATGACTAACAGTATGAAATGAACAAACAAAATTTGTACTAGCAGTACAAACTTTTCAGTAATAGTAGTAATTAACAAAGTTAGCAGTACAAACAAAAATTTATATACAAAAACAAAGAGTTTAAAATCATTGAGGATTAAGCATTCCAATACTTGCTACCAAGTACTGAAACCTTCCAACATCAAAAGCTTTTGTGATCAGAATCAATTTTAAGAACTTGAATCAATTTTTTCTCATTGGAGTCTCTAATAAAATGATATCTAATTTCAATGTGTTTTGTTTTAGAGTGTTGCACTGGATTTTTAATTATGCAAATTGTACTACTATTATCAATATGTATGACAGTGTTTAAGAAATTGTACCCATAATCAAGTAATTGATTTTGAAGCCAAAGTACTTGACCACAGCAACTTGCAGCAGCTACATATTCAGCTTCAGTTGTTGAAGTAGCCACAATTGCTTGCTTCTTATACTGCCATGAGATAAGTCTACACCCAAGGAATTGACATCCTCCAGTTGTTGACTTTCTGTCCAAGCTAGCACCTGCATAATCACTATCTGAAAATGCTACCAAGTCAAAAGGTGATTCCATAGAATACCATAGACCCAACCTAGGTTGACCCTTGAGATATCTAAAAATCCCCTTGACAACTGTTAAATGAGAAACCTTTGGAGTTACTTGAAATCTTGCACAAGCACAAACAGAGAACATGATGTCAGGTCTTGATGATGTGAGATACATCAAAGAGCCTATCATAGATCTGTATGTATGTACATCTACATTTTCTCCATCTAAATCTGTAAGAAGTGGCTTCTCAGAGTCCATTGGTGTGCTTGCTACCTTTGAATCATCAAATTGAAATTTTCTAAGAATCTCTGCAACATAGTTATCTTGACTAATAAGTATGCCTTCACATGATTGCTTAACTTGCAGACCCAAAAAGAATGTAAGTTCCCCCATGGAACTCATCTGAAACTTATCATGCATAAGTTTCTCAAACTCCAAACACATCTCCTTCCTTGTAGATCCAAAGATGATATAATCCACATACACCTGAACTAGCAAAATATTCTTTTTGTGCTTCTTGATGAATAATGTTTGATCTATCTTCCCTCTTTGAAATCCATTTTCTATTAAGTAGGAAGCCGGTGTTTCATACCAAGCTCTTGGTGCCTGATGAAGGCCATAAAGAGCCTTAACTACCTTGTACACTTTGTCTGGATGGTCTGGGTCAGTAAACCCTGGAGGTTGTGAGACATATACCTCCTCTTCAGTAGTACCATATAAAAATCCACTCTTGACATCCATTTGATAAACTGTGAAGCCCATAAATGAAGCATAAGCCAAAAATAACCTAATGGCTTCAATCATTACTAGTGGAGCAAAAACCTCTTCATAGTCTATCCCTTCTTCTTGTGGGTACCCTTGGGCTACTAATCTAGCCTTATTCCTAATCACTATGCCTCTTTCATCCCTTTTATTTCTGAAAACCCATCTAGTGCCAATTAACCTTACACCTTTGGGTAAATCAACTAGCACCCATACCTTCTGAATCTTAAACTGAAGAAGCTCTTCTTGCATAGCTTCTACCCAGCTTGAATCATCTAGGGCTTTAAAAACATTCTTTGGTTCTGCTTGTGATAGAAAACATACAAACAAGCAAGAGTTTGCAAACTCATGCTGTTTTGAAGCATAAAGGGCATCAAGAAGCCCTTGTTGGTCTGAAGACATCAGTTGTTGTCTTGTCTTTACCCCTGATTGTACATCTCCAATCACATTGTCCAGGGAGTGGACTTTGTGAATCCTTGAGTGTGGTGTTGTAGGAACATGATAGTTAGGTGGGAGATTATTGAAATCCACCTCTTCTTTTGAGAAATCTGCTTCAGTTGAGACTGATGGGCCAGCAGTAGAAACATTTGGCCTAGCAGTATGAATAATGATTGTACTGCTAACTTGTTCTTCTTGTTCATCTTCCTTGTTTTCATCTTCAGTCTCTTCTTTAGCTTTATCAGTAGAAGGTTCATCATTTGTTGAAATTGAAGCCACACTTGTTGATGCGTGGTTTTGCGACCTTACAACAGGTTTTACCTCTCGAGAGATCTCAAGAGGCTTGCAATCCCCACCAGGCAGTGTACCTGACCGATGTAGTATAGTGTAGTGGCAAGTACCGGGGGATTGATCGTTCTCTAGGGGAATAGTGTCGTTAGGATTGAAAAACTACTCTAATAGGTCTAAGGGTGAGGGAAGATTGTTTTTGTATTTTTTATATTTTTATAAAAGCAAGTAAAATCTCGGGTTTGAAGGAGTGGGCGGAATTAGTTGCTAGTCAACTAACCCAAATAACTACAATTGCAAATAAAATAAAATAACTGAAAATAAAAAGGTTGTGGAACTTATATGGAGAGAAATGTGTTTACTTAGATTTCCTTACTCCCTAACTATCTTTTACCGGTTGATTAGTGTGTATTAATTGCGTGGATGACGGGTGTATTCCTTAATACCAATCGTGGGGTGGCGTACGTACTTCCCCAACTCTATAAGCTCCTACTTCACTCCTATGTCGAGCCGGCTAAGAAGCTCCTAACATGGGATCACTAGAATTCGCTCATGCATTAAATACAACCATAATAACCTTAGTACGCATTGGTTCATGTTTCTTAAGACGTTCAAGCAAGTTACCGTATAGGAGGTTAGCCAGTTTTCTTAAGCCTAACATCGATAAACAATCATCCAATACAATTAATAACACACCAACAACCAATAATCAATAGTTAGGTTTCATTAGATCTAAGCAAACACAAGATAAATCTAGCCTAGCATGTTAAATAAAAGACAAGAACAAGATATAATCAAACAACACATAGACATATTGAATGATTAATTGATTACTTATCTTCAATTGAACATGGGAGATCCAAGGGTATAAAACCTTAAAAGTAGCAGAAAAATCGACTTAGGGTTTCTCCTCACAAAGTTGCACACTAATGACTAAAAATTATGAGAATATATATAGAAAATCAGATCTGACGGAGTCACCTTATAGAGCTGACGCCGTCACCTCGCCGCGGTTAGGGTTTCTTGATGGCCTTTTTGACGCCGTCCCCTTTTAATCATCCAAAATCCTCTCTGGCGCGTCAAGGGTTGACGGCGTCACAATGGTGCTTGACGCCGTCACAGGTACTTTTCCAGCCGATTTTGAGACTTTGTCGTTTTCTTCACTTTTATGCTCCAAAAACGTCCAAAATGCTTCCTTTTCCAGATTTCTTCTCCAAAGTTCTTAAAATGACAAAAGGAACGATTTAGGGCAATATTTGATCAAATAAATACGATTTAGGGCTTAAATGACCCCCTAAAAGCGGTACACTTTTCACTTCATCACTTGTACTTGTCCATATTGGCATCCATACATAATCTTGATCTATCTCTTTGTCTAACCCTGCCTCATTTGTTGTTTCATCTTCTTTTGAACCTGAAAATTCATTAGTTTCTGCAACAATAGGCACATAATTCATAGAATGGGTTAGTGTCTCAAGATCAAATAGCCAATTGGGACCTTGACCTGCTACATTGGATTTATTCTCTAAAAATTCCACATGCAGGTTTTCCTCTACTCTTCTAGTTCTTGAGTTGTATACTCTAAAAGCTTTGCTATTAAGAGAATATCCAACTAAGATTCCTTCATCTGCTTTACCATCAAACTTTCCAAGATGGTCTAAGGTATTCAGAATTGTCACATGACATCCAAAAGGTCTAAGAAATCCTATTGCAGGAGTTCTACCTCTAAAAAGTTCATATGATGTCTTATTGTGAGATTTGACAACCAAAACCCTGTTCTGGACATAGCAAGCAGTATTAACTGCTTCAACCCAAAAAGTGATAGGCAACTTAGAGTCGGCTAACATGGTTCTAGCAGCTTCTATAAGTGTTCTATTTCTCTTCTCAGCTACTCCATTCTGCTGAGGAGTTCTTGCAACACTAAACTCTCTCCTAATACCTTTTTTCTTGCAGAAGTCATCCATAACTCTATTCTTAAACTCTGTCCCATTATAACATCTAATGACTTTTACTTTCTTGTCTACTTGGTTTTTTATCTGTTTGATAAATGTCTTAAGGATGCTAGAAGTCTCATCCTTAGAACCTAAAAAGAAAACCCATGTAAATCTACGATAGTCATCAGTTATAACTAGACAATATCTTTTATGCATCATACTACTAACAGAAGTAGGTCCAAATAAGTCCATATGAAGCATAAACAATGATTGATCAATAGAGTTAAAAAGCTTGGGCTTACAAGTTGCTTTATGTTGTTTGCCTTTAAGACAAGCAATGCATGTTTGGTCATTTTCAAATCATTTTTGAGGTAAACCTCTTACCAAACCATTCTTAACAATTTTATTTATGGTTTTGAAGTTAATGTGACCAAGCCTCCTATGCCATTCCATTGATTCATCCAATGTGGCATTTGCAACAAGACAAGTTAAAGCCTTTTTAGGAACAATATTCTTCATATCAACACTGTACATGTTGCCCTTTCTTGGAATTTTAAGAAGTACTTGACTTTCATCAGGCATCTTAAAATCAGAAGAAAGTACAAGACATTTAGTGTCAGTAAAAAGAACTTTGTTCTTTTTGTCACACATTTGTGAGACACTAAAAAGATTATACTTAAGCTCTTGCACATAGTACATATCTTCAAAATCTAAATTTCCAGTTTTAATTGTACCTTTTCCAGAAATTTTGCCACCAATACCTCCTCCAAAGCTAACACATCCTCCATTTATTGATTGAAAATCTGAGAGATAAAGACATGTTGCTAGTCATGTGCCTTGAACATCCACTATCTGAGCATCCTTGATCCTCTTGTTTATCAGTTGAATGTTCCTGCACAAAAATGAGGAATATTAGTTTCCTTTGGGGACCCAAGCCATTACTGACTTGGATCTGCCTCGTGCATCAATGTAATTTAATCTCTTAAGAATGGTTGATGCACCATTGGATTCAGTTTGTCTCTAAACCTAACATGCTGAGGCCTTAACAGCATTTGCCCTGTTTTCCCTAGCAGCAGTATGAACTGCTTGCCTAGCAGTAGAAACTGTAAGCTTTGCAGTTGTTCCCTTTGGTTTCCAAACTTGTTTTTGGACCACTTCTTTTGTTTGAATGGTCCTTTTAACAGTTGTTGATGCATGATTATAAGTTATTTTTGCACCTTTAACTGTTTGTTTTGGGTAAACAGTCATAAATGGTTTAGTAGTAGGAACTGCTTGCTTTTGAAACTGCTCTGGGTTTTGTTCTATTAGAATTAGAGTGAGAGTGAAATTTAGGAGTATGCCTATTTAAGTTCACTCTATTGTTTGTATACCCAGATACCCATTAGTTACAGAAAGCAGCAAGATGATCAAAACTACCACAAGTGTAACAAGCTTTGTTATAAAAGGCAAAGTCATCACCTAGTTGGTGAGACTTGAGGTCATTCCAATTTCTTTGGTTACCTCTAGGCTTGTTAGTGGTTCTATACTGTTCACAATATCTAACTGGCTGCCTTACATGTTTAATATTAGATTTAGGCCTAACAACATCAATTTTGACCACTTTAGGAACACTTGTTCCTGCTTTCTTAACAACTTCAGGTTTAGACATAACTTGTTCTTCTTCATCACTATCAGATTTCCAGTCCTCAATGACTACAACATCTGATTTCCTATCAAAGGACACCTTGTCCTCAGAAAATGAAGTTTTACTTAAACTCTCACTTACTTCTTCTACCTTAGGACTCTCAGTAGACTTAGAACCATATTCCATTATTGGGTCTTGAAACTTAGCTAATCCTGTGTGAGCTAGGTCAATACCTGGAGGTGAGGGAACACCTCTATATGGTGGAGGAACAGATTTGTAACCTATACCAGACTTAGCTTTATTAACAACTTGAGCTTCCCAAATCTTATTGATTCCATCTGAGGCATAAGCTAGTGTATCTACTGTTATCTTAACATTTTCATTTGCCTTTTTGTGCTTTCCTAGTGATTCATTCAGCGCAATAATGCACTCATATTTGAATTCTATGTTTCTTTTTAGTGCAGCCATGTCATCACTAAAATTAGATTCATTTCCTTGAAAATGTAAGATTTGTTTTTCAAGAACAGCTAGACCTCTTTTATGATTGGATAAATTGGCCATTGTTTTATATAGCTCTTCTAGTTGATCATCAGATTCCTTTTTAAGTTTTTCATAAGCTTTAAGAGTAGAGTAAGATTCAGTACACTTGATTATAGAATTTACCTCTGAATCAGAAAAACCCATCAGTGCAGTCTCAGTTGCCACCATTGCAACTTCTTTTGGTGCTTCCTCTTCATCAGCCATGAAGCTCCAATCATAGCTAACACCATCAATGGCTAGCATAGCCTTTGGCTCTTCCACAGTGAATTTCTTCTTCTTATCTTGCTTGTACCATGTGCTCCTATTTTCTTGCCTTCTTGGCTTTCTAAACTCTTTTGCAAAGTGTCCCACCTTGTGACAATTGAAACTGTAACCACTGTTAAAATCCCACTTTATGATAAACTATCACTCAGAATACTTATCCTTTTCTATGTGTAATATATATATATATATATATATATATATATATATATATATATATATATATATATATATATATATATATATATATATATATATATATATATATATATATATTATATATATATATATGATAACTATTATCTTATGTAACGTAGATCACATCCTCGATAAACGTGCTAGCATGCAACCTAACCTCAACGTATTTAATGTTTACTTTGTGTGAACATTATCATAAGAAACTTTAAGATATCCCATTTGCCATTTTACGTTAATTCGTTAACGTACGTATAAGACAAAACGTTCATTATCAAATAGAATTCTATAAAACCTTAAACTAGCATAGCAACATATGTAAGTAACAAAACCCTAAAAATACTAAAGTACAACTCATTCAACTAAGGTACAAGCATCTAAAGCATAGAAACCCTAATTCCATAATAACTCCTGGTAAAACCCTAATTCCATGAAAACTGTGATTTTATGTATAAAAGTCACAAACACTAATTTATTTATAGGAGATTTTTACGAAATATTAATGTACAAGTCACCTCGCCGCGGTTAGGGTTTCTTGATGGCCTTTTTGACGCCGTCCCCTTTTAATCATCCAAAATCCTCTCTGGCGCGTCAAGGGTTGACGGCGTCACAATGGTGCTTGACGCCGTCACAGGTACTTTTCCAGCCGATTTTGAGACTTAGTCGTTTTCTTCACTTTTATGCTCCAAAAACGTCCAAAATGCTTCCTTTTCCAGATTTCTTCTCCAAAGTTCTTAAAATGACAAAAGGAACGATTTAGGGCGATATTTGATCAAATAAATACGATTTAGGGCTTAAATGACCCCCTAAAAGCGGTACACTTTTCACTTCATCACTTGTACTTATCCATATTGGCATCCATACATAATCTTGATCTATCTCTTTGTCTAACCCTGCCTCATTTGTTGTTTCATCTTCTTTTGAACCTGAAAATTCATTAGTTTCTGCAACAATAGGCACATAATTCATAGAATGGGTTAGTGTCTCAAGATCAAATAGCCAATTGGGACCTTGACCTGCTACATTGGATTTATTCTCTAAAAATTCCACATGCAGGTTTTCCTCTACTCTTCTAGTTCTTGAGTTGTATACTCTAAAAGCTTTGCTATTAAGAGAATATCCAACTAAGAATCCTTCATCTGCTTTACCATCAAACTTTCCAAGATGGTCTAAGGTATTCAGAATTGTCACATGACATCCAAAAGGTCTAAGAAATCCTATTGCAGGAGTTCTACCTCTAAAAAGTTCATATGATGTCTTATTGTGAGATTTGACAACCAAAACCCTGTTCTGGACATAGCAAGCAGTATTAACTGCTTCAACCCAAAAAGTGATAGGCAACTTAGAGTCGGCTAACATGGTTCTAGCAGCTTCTATGAGTGTTCTATTTCTCTTCTCAGCTACTCCATTCTGCTGAGGAGTTCTTGCAACACTAAACTCTCTCCTAATACCTTTTTTCTTGCAGAAGTCATCCATAACTCTATTCTTAAACTCTGTCCCATTATAACATCTAATGACTTTTACTTTCTTGTCTACTTGGTTTTTTATCTGTTTGATAAATGTCTTAAGGATGCTAGAAGTCTCATCCTTAGAACCTAAAAAGAAAACCCATGTAAATCTACGATAGTCATCAGTTATAACTAGATAATATCTTTTATGCATCATACTACTAACAGAAGTAGGTCCAAATAAGTCCATATGAAGCATAAACAATGATTGATCAATAGAGTTAAAAAGCTTGGGCTTACAAGTTGCTTTATGTTGTTTGCCTTTAAGACAAGCAATGCATGTTTGGTCATTTTCAAATCATTTTTGAGGTAAACCTCTTACCAAACCATTCTTAACAATTTTATTTATGGTTTTGAAGTTAATGTGACCAAGCCTCCTATGCCATTCCATTGATTCATCCAATGTGGCCTTTGCAACAAGACAAGTTAAAGCCTTTTTAGGAACAATGTTCTTCATATCAACACTGTACATGTTGCCCTTTCTTGGAATTTTAAGAAGTACTTGACTTTCATCAGGCATCTTAAAATCAGAAGAAAGTACAAGACATTTAGTGTCAGTAAAAAGAACTTTGTTCTTTTTGTCACACATTTGTGAGACACTAAAAAGATTATACTTAAGCTCTTGCACATAGTACATATCTTCAAAATCTAAATTTCCAGTTTTAATTGTACCTTTTCCAGAAATTTTGCCACCAATACCTCCTCCAAAGCTAACACATCCTCCATTTATTGATTGAAAATCTGAGAGATAAAACATGTTGCCAGTCATGTGCCTTGAACATCCACTATCTGAGCATCCTTGATCCTCTTGTTTATCAGTTGAATGTTCCTGCACAAAAATGAGGAATATTAGTTTCCTTTGGGGACCCAAGCCATTACTGACTTGGATCTGCCTCGTGCATCAATGTAATTTAATCTCTTAAGAATGGTTGATGCACCATTGGATTCAGTTTGTCTCTAAACCTAACATGCTGAGGCCTTAACAGCATTTGCCCTGTTTTCCCTAGCAGCAGTATGAACTGCTTGCCTAGCAGTAGAAACTGTAAGCATTGCAGTTGTTCCCTTTGGTTTCCAAACTTGTTTTTGGACCACTGCTTTTGTTTGAATGGTCCTTTTAACAGTTGTTGATGCATGATTATAAGTTATTTTTGCACCTTTAACTGTTTGTTTTGGGTAAACAGTCATAAATGGTTTAGTAGTAGGAACTACTTGCTTTTGAAACTGCTCTGGGTTTTGTTCTATTAGAATTAGAGTGAGAGTAAAATTTAGGAGTATGCCTATTTAAGTTCACTCTATTGTTTGTATACCCAGATACCCATTAGTTACAGAAAGCAGCAAGATGATCAAAACTACCACAAGTGTAACAAGCTTTGTTATAAAAGGCAAAGTCATCACCTAGTTGGTGAGACTTGAGGTCATTCCAATTTCTTTGGTTACCTCTAGGCTTGTTAGTGGTTCTATACTGTTCACAATATCTAACTGGCTGCCTTACATGTTTAATATTAGATTTAGGCCTAACAACATCAATTTTGACCACTTTAGGAACACTTGTTCCTGCTTTCTTAACAACTTCAGGTTTAGACATAACTTGTTCTTCTTCATCACTATCAGATTTCCAGTCCTCAATGACTACAACATCTGATTTCCTATCAAAGGACACCTTGTCCTCAGAAAATGAAGTTTTACTTAAACTCTCACTTACTTCTTCTGCCTTAGGACTCTCAGTAGACTTAGAACCATATTCCATTATTGGGTCTTGAAACTTAACTAATCCTGTGTGAGCTAGGTCAATACCTGGAGGTGAGGGAACACCTCTATATGGTGGAGGAACAGATTTGTAACCTATACCAGACTTAGCTTTATTAACAACTTGAGCTTCCCAAATCTTATTGATTCCATCTGAGGCATAAGCTAGTGTATCTACTGTTATCTTAACATTTTCATTTGCCTTTTTGTGCTTTCCTAGTGATTCATTCAGCGCAATAATGCACTCATCTTTGAATTCTATGTTTCTTTTTAGTGCAGCCATGTCATCACTAAACTTAGATTCATTTCCTTGAAAATGTAAGATTTGTTTTTCAAGAACAGCTAGACCTCTTTTATGATTGGATAAATTGGCCATTGTTTTATATAGCTCTTCTAGTTGATCATCAGATTCCTTTTTAAGTTTTTCATAAGCTTTAAGAGTAGAGTAAGATTCAGTACACTTGATTATAGAATTTACCTCTGAATCAGAAAAACCCATCAGTGCAGTCTCAGTTGCCACCATTGCAACTTCTTTTGGTGCTTCCTCTTCATCAGCCATGAAGCTCCAATCATAGCTAACACCATCAATGGCTAGCATAGCCTTTGGCTCTTCCACAGTGAATTTCTTCTTCTTATCTTGCTTGTACCATGTGCTCCTATTTTCTTGCCTTCTTGGCTTTCTAAACTCTTTTGCAAAGTGTCCCACCTTGTGACAATTGAAACTGTAACCACTGTTAAAATCCCACTTTATGATAAACTATCACTCAGAATACTTATCCTTTTCTATGTGTAATATATATATATATATATATATATAATATATATATATATATATATATATATATATATATATATATATATATATATATATATATATATATTATTTGATCATAACTATTATCTTATGTAACATAGATCACATCCTCGATAAACGTGCTCGCATGCAACCTAACCTCAACGTATTTAATGTTTACTTTGTGTGAACATTATCATAAGAAACTTTAAGATATCCCATTTGCCATTTTACGTTAATTCGTTAACGTACGTATAAGACAAAACGTTCATTATCAAATAGAGTTCTATAAAACCTTAAACTATCATAGCAACATATGTAAGTAACAAAACCCTAAAAATACTAAAGTACAACTCATTCAACTAAGGTACAAGCATCTAAAGCTTAGAAACCCTAATTCCATAATAACTCCCGGTAAAACCCTAATTCCATGAAAACTGTGATTTTATGTACAAAAGTCACAAACACTAATTTATTTATAGGAGATTTTTACGAAATATTAATGTAAAAGTCATTTAAACCAAAGTACAAGTCCTTTATGCATAAAAATTATATATTAATAAAAATCTTATTAAAACCCTAAATATAATTATTTTAAAATACAATTTACAAGTTTTTCATACACAAACCTTAAAAACTAATTTTCCTAAACTCATTAAATATAAGTACAAGTCTAGTGTACAAGTGCCTAATCCACAAAATCCTAAAATCTCATTTATATACATTTTAAACATAAGAAAAATTACATAAAAATTATATAACTTAAGGAAACATTAAAACTATAATTTCTATATTTCTAAACCCTAATTACAACCCTAATAAGCTCATGGTACAACTCCCTTAAGCACAAAATCCATTTCTTTCTCCTTTAATAAATTTCGACATATACAAATTATATAAAACCCTAACTAAATTTCTACTTAATAAATGCATACATTAAACCTTAAACTCATCTTGTTACTATCCCTAAACCCTAAGTACTACACCCTAAACCCAATGTACACCCATAGAAAGCCTATTCGGTCCATACCTCATTTCCCTAGTTCGAATCAAATGAAAACCAAACCAAATTATTCATTTTCCATTTCCTAAGTAAAACCTACCTCAAATAGCCTCTCCTTAGTTCCCCCTCCTCCACATCATCATGACCTCACAAGTAGGATACTTGTATTGTTTCAAGGAAACCACATCACCCCCATACAAACCCTACACGACACACTTTCCCCCTCCTCACACTTGTCCTCCAACCAAATCAAGCCACATCACCATAATTCACTCATACCACAAATATCTAGAAAACCCTAATCATCTTCCTTCTATAAATAGCTAACCCAAACGCCATACTATCCCACATCCAATCGAACAAACCAAAACAACCCCCAACCTAAATTCCCTACAGATAAAAACAGTCCCTTAGTAGCCAAGGTAAGGTCCTAAAACGACCTAGAAGAAGGAGAGACGTGGGTACTCATTTCCAAATCCAATACGCCCTTTAAAACCCTAATCGACTAATAAACTCAAGTAAGCAATTTAATCCTATTTCATTTCTTTTAGATACTGTTAATATTCTTAAAAATGTTAGTACCTAATCCATAATAAAAGTTATAATCAACAACTAAATAATTCTTTCATTTTTTTTCTTTCCTGTTCGATCAGTAACCAAACACACCCTATATATTGATTTTTGGTAAAAACAATTCGAGAAACTCTAAAATACACTGGAGATAAATTAAACATGCTCAATATCATGTTGTCATACATTAAACACTAGTTATGACCCTTAGAAATTGAAAACGCAACTCATTTTCTTTTTTTTGGTTTCTATCAGACCCAACTTTGGATCTAATTATCGACCACTAAAAGACTTCAATAAAATCTGAAAATTTGCTAAGTTAAAGATAACCCAGCTGTCTAAATTTAGGAAGAAGAATCTCGTAAAATGATCAAGTCATCATAAAGTTATTGTGTCTTGAATATTATCCTATCGCTGGACTGAAAACCCTTAAGTTTTATTTCTTTTAAATATTGTCGAGTAACAGCCTTAAGTCGCCACCTTTTGACCTAGTTGTCGACCATCAACCCATCTTTATAAAATTTGAATTTTTGCCTAATTAAAGATCACCTAGCTAACTATTTTTAGGAAGAAGAATTTTGTAAAAAGATGAAGTGATCATAAAATTATTCTGTCCCAAAAATTGCCTATCGCTAGAAATAAAACAATTTTTCCAAATTTATTAAAATCTTGTTCTACTCGACCAAATTTTGAGGTTTATTTCGACCCTCATTTGATCTTCAAAAATTATAAAACTTGGACAGTAATAAGACCATCCAGATAGCTAAACATAGGAAAAAGAATTTTGTAAAAAGGTTTAACGGTTAAAAAGATATTCGTGTCCAAAGTTGTCCTATCGCTAGACTAGAAACCAAACCATTTTTATTATTTTCAGATTTTCAACTTAATGTTCTAATCGACCTACTTTGAGTATTTATTTCGACACTCAAACAACCTTTAAAAATTATGAAACTTGGTCATAATAGAGACCACCCATCTAGTTTTATGTAGGAAAAAGAATAACTAAAAACCGTGCCCTCGCCTCACTTTTATTTGTGTCCAAAACCGGGTGATCACAAACTATTTTAAACGCAACATATATATATTTTTTCGAGACTAATAAGTGGAGTTTTTATGGGCCAAAATTGTCAATTTCCCAAAGTATTTAAATCAAGGACCATTTTATCAACGATTAATAAACAAGGATAGAAAGTGTCATTTTTGAAACTATAGGGTATAAACTGTCATTTGACCAAAGTTTAGGGGTAAAAGTTGTCAATTTTTGAAAGTTCAAGAATATAAACTGTCAAAATATAAAACTCTAGGGGCAAAAACATAATTATTAATATCATTATTATTATTCTTAATATATATTCCGATAGAAAATTAATAAACATGATACGTTTATTTCAAAAACGGACGAACGAGATATGTATATTTAACGAACAAACGGAACAGGAACATAAAAATGAAGAAATAAGATAAAATCTTATCCAACTTTTGAAGAGACTTCATGTTGTCTCATTTTAACATATAATCAACAACCAAAAACGTTACGAAACCAATATTAAGAACTTATGTATATTCAGAAATGATTACTGAAAAATTGGCATAACGAACCAGGTTGCGTGCCGGAGACGTTTATCAACTCTGTTTAACGTTTTTTTCCATCCAGACTGTCAAGGTGAGTTCGTAGTCCCACTTTTTATCACTTTTTCTAAACTTGTGGGGAGATACATGCTACTAAATCGAACACAAGTATTTTTTAATTGTTATTGCACTAAGTTAACGTTTTGCCTATTTGAATTTATATTCATATTTATTTTAAAAGTCCCTCGTATCATGCACCATTAGTCCCCTGCTGGGGGAGCGCGAATACAATGAATAGATCTATTGGCCTGACGACCCATTTGTACTAGTCGGATGGATGTCTTTGTGATAGCCGGATAGGCAGATGTATTATATTTGATATCTATGAGGAGTTTTGGCAAGCTCTCACTTGGGGGCAAACCACTAACCTCTTTAATATGTTAGTGAGACTGAAAACTGTCAACGCTTTGCATGTCATGAGGTTTAGTGCAATATTCCGAACTGTGATATAACTGATTTCTCTCTATTTAGCTTGTGTTCAACCGATTATAATCTTAAACGCTATGGATTCATTCAACCTTTGTGTTGACGTTTTAGCATGTTTATCTCAGGTAATTTAAGGACTGAACTTGGCACGGAGTGGCGGTGGACTTTCTTATAAAAGAGTGTCCGTTTATTATCATTCAAACGAATAATGTATCATTTATAACGTATTTCGATACCTCCCGTTGGGACCTCTATATGTAAACTCTGATTTAAATAAATGAATGATAACAATTTATTTAAAACGTCTCTTTTTGAGTCGTTTTCTATTATCATGACTGTGAACCTTGAAGTAGCACCCCAAACTTATATTTCTGTTGCGTATATCGAAAACGGGGGTTTACAGTGTAACAACCGTGATTTTAGCAGGTTAGTTTGACTAATAGACTCAACCTATTTAGCTTTTATGTGGTGTGTACTATGTGCTTATATGTGCTTAGATATGGTATATGTGTGGTTTGTGGGTAATAGGTACGTGAGTTTAACACTAAATCCCTTGGTGTGATGTTTACTTCATGAGTTGAGTAGTGTTGAAAAGTTCATTTTGATCGCATTGGTGGTGTAGAAATGACTTGTGTAATTTTGGTGTTTTGTGGTTTTGCGTAACAAGTCTCCGTTCAATTGATTGAGCGTTAGTAAGTTACGTGGAGGTTGTTTTTATGGATTATATTAATGTTAAGTGTTAAATTTCTATTTTTGGAAACTTTATTTTGAAATGATATTTTTCCGGGTTGTCGTAAAATCGGAAGTTTATCGCGTAAGGTGTTAATTTCAGTATAGGGTTTTTATAAAATATAAAGAGTACAAGGTTTTAAGTGTATATTATTTAAATTTTATATATATATATTATATATATATATATATATATATATATATATATATATATATATTATAATATATATATATATAATAAATGGGCGGCCAAATATAGGTTTAGAGGAAAAAGGAAACCAAATATTAATCAAAATACACTTACCAAATATTAAGGGGGTCTAGAATAATCCATAGAACCCTATAAATACAAAACCAACACAACCCTAACCTACCCTATTGCAAATTTTCGTCCAACACAAGAGAAGAAGGAGAAAAATTAGGGTTTTTATTGTTGAAGCTAAAAATCAAGAACAATGTATAATTTTTGATACTTGTATTCAATTAATTGTTTAAATATTATTTTGATTCATGTAATACAAGTTATGATGAAAGTAGGGTTTATGGGTTTCTGTAAATTAATGATATTAAACATGTTGGGATCATTAATTAATAATAATATGATGATTGGTGAAGTAATTAGGGTTTAAAACATGTTAATTAATGAGTTAGGGTTTTGACAGATTGGTAAGGCTGTAAAGATCCGATGAGATCTAATAGATTAAAATGAGTTAGATCACGAATTTTATGTCTAAATTGTAGTTCAGTGAAAGAGCTTTCCAAAAAGTCCAACCACAAGTGTTTTTCAGGTCGGGAAGTCAATCAAACGAATTTTGTGAATTAAGGTGTCAAAGCTGATAAACCGGGACAGAATTAGGGTAAAAGTATGGAGGTCAAATATGGGTTAAAAAGTGGAATTTAGGTTATGCCTTCTGTGGGAATTAAATTATACATTATATTAGACTTCCACGCGAAAATTAGGTGATAATAAGTTGAGCGAGTAGGTCTACGAGGTCAAAACTTTTTGATGTCCGATCAAATCCGACTCTGGACAGTTGTCATGTTTGATTTTTCATTGAGTACTTATGTGTGATTTTAGTGCATGGCCTTCTGGGAAAATCTTGTATGCTTATGAAGGATCATGGTGGATTTTTGGTGTGAGTTTTGAAGCGTTATTCGCTGTGATTTTATGTGGGTGAAAGTACCCTACAAATCTGTGTTTTTAAAAGTTTTATTTAAGGGATTTAGTGAGTGTAAAGTATTGGGGGATGATTAGTATGGAGTCTAGGCAACCCATAGTGGGTTATATGAACCTTAGACATCCATCATATATATGTTTTACATGGACTATAGCTTTTAGCTTGGTCGCGTGTAATGTGGTATTGTTTTGTTTGTATAGATTTGTGTGTTGATAATTTTGAAGCTGCAAGGTTGAGGTGAGTTTCATAGTCCCATATTTTTACTTTGTTTTAAACTTGGGATGGAGATGATGCTTGTTAAATTTTTTTTTGAGTTACTATGATTATGTGTTGTTAAAATGCATGGACTTGTAATTGATGCGTGGTTTTGCGACCTTACAACAGGTTTTACCTCTCAAGGGATCTCAAGAGGCTTGCAATCCCCACCAGGCAGTGTACCTGACCGATGTAGTATAGTGTAGTGGCAAGTACCGGGGGATTGATCGTTCTCTAGGGGAATAGTGTCGTTAGGATTGAAAAACTACTCTAATAGGTCTAAGGGTGAGGGAAGATTCTTTTTGTATTTTTATAATTTTTTATGAAAGCAAGTAAAATCTCGGGTTTGAAGGAGTGGGCGGAATTAGTTGCTAGTCAACTAACCCAAATAACTACAATTGCAAATAAAATAAAATGACTGAAAATAAAAAGGTTGTGGAACTTATATGGAGAGAAATGTGTTTACTTAGATTTCCTTACTCCCTAACTATCTTTTACCGGTTGATTAGTGTGCATTAATTACGTGGATGACGGGTGTATTCCTTAATACCAATCGTGGGGTGGCGTACGTACTTCCCCAACTCTATAAGCTCCTACTTCACTCCTATGTCGAGCCGGCTAAGAAGCTCCTAACATGGGATCACTAGAATTCGCTCATGCATTAAATACAACCATAAAAACCTTAATACGCATTGGTTCATGTTTCTTAAGACGTTCAAGCAAGTTACCGTATAGGAGGTTAGCCAGTTTTCTTAAGCCTAACACAGATAAACAATCATCCAATACAATTAATAACACACCAACAACCAATAATCAATAGTTAGGTTTCATTAGATCTAAGCAAACACAAGATAAATCTAGCCTAGCATGTTAATTAAAAGACAAGAACAAGATATAATCAAACAACACATAGACATATTGAATGATTAATTGATTACTTATCTTCAATTAAACATGGGAGATCCAAGGGTATAAAACCCTTAAAAATGGCAGAAAATTCATCTTAGGGTTTCTCCTCACAAAGTTGCACACTAATGACTAAAAATTGCAAAACTATATATAGAATTTAGGGGCTGACGGCGTCACGTTGTAGGAGGTGACGCCGTCACCTCGTCGCGGCTAGGGTTCCCGGATGGTCTTCCTGACGCCGTCCCTCTTTAATCCTCCAAAATCCACTCTGGCGCGTCAAGTGTTGACGCCGTCACAATTGTGCTTGACGCCGTCTCTCTTTAACTTAAACCATGACGGCCTTGATCACCTTAAAGGGTGACGCCGTCAGACTTCCTTTGTAAAACTTTCTGGCGCGTCATGTGTATTTGTCATATCCACCTCTTTTGCCAAGCCGTGACGCCGTCAGGAGCAATCCTTGACGCCGTCACGTGTACTTTTCCAGCAGCTTTGGAGACTTTGTCGTTTTCTTCACTTTTATGCTCCAAAAACGTCCAAAATGCTTCCTTTTCCAGATTTCTTCTCCAAAGTACCTAAAATGACAAAAGGAACGATTTAGGGCAATATTTGATCAAATAAATACGATTTAGGGCTTAAATGACCCCCTAAAAGCGGTACACTTTTCGCTTCATCAAATACCCTTACACTTGAGATTTGCTTGTCCTCAAGCAAATGCGCTTTTATTCTAATCAAAATATCAAGTTAGGGGTCATTTAACGCTAATATAAAAGTAATTACAACAAATAGTCGTTCCACTTTAATCATAATAAGCACGGAGATTACATACTAGCACCTCACAAGTAGTGTTTAGATACTCACATCTCTCAGGTGTCATAAAAGTATATCTCATAAAGGAAAATGAATAATATCTCTCACTACCTGTCATAGCAAATAGATTACCATAGGCTTGGGAAAGGATCAAAAACCTCCTCCACTAGGCGTAAGCACCTAAGATAAACTATCAAAGAGGGCTTTTAAATGGGTTATAACGTCAGGTGTAGGGATATGATAAACACGGATTTGTTGGATAAGGGATATTTTACTGGTGGCGAGTTAAAGATCTTGATTAATTACATGTACAATATGGCGTTGCTAAGCCAAGACTAGACTCGACTTAAGCTAAAAACAAAATAACAAAAACATAAAATAAACATAAAATGAAACGGGATGGTAGTCCGTATGTTTTTTTTCTACTTTTCTTTTTCTCATTTTTTTTTTTGTATTTTTCTTGATTTTTTCGATTTTTTTTTTCATACACTCTTGCCCTACCTTCCAAAATAATACATCGTAGGGGCGTCGCATTCCCCTTACACTTGAACTTTTACATAACTTTACAATTAACTATTCTAATGACTCGAATTAAGATAATCGAAACACTTGGAGTACTTTTAAAATATTTAGCACATATGGGGGTAATAATGTTGTTCTTCCCCATTATTCCATTACACTAGTACTTTACCCATGAGTCCCAATCGTCCCAAAACAATATGTACAAGGATATGACTCGACTTAGCAACCATGTAATAAATTAGATAATTAACTTGGGGTTTAAACAAATGTTGTAACAATAATGCACTAAAGATGAGTGCATACAAGGTAGGCTAAGGCGATTTGGGTGTACATTTAAGTGGGGTGTAACAAATTCTTCCTTTAAGTAAAATGCTTAAAGTTAGAAACGAAAAGATAGGCTCTGAGGGGTGTACTAGGGGTATCGTGTACTAAAAATGAGTACAACGCAAAGGGTGTGGGAGAATTACTTGACCAATGTAGCCAATGTAATTATAACAAAAACACAGGTGTAAAACAATGGGTTAATCCTAATGCCTCTTATCATGTAGTAAATCTAACTACACGAATGTAGTCTCACTTGTGGCCTCGGAATGGTCCTAACGCAAGTTCTAGAATCTAAGTGCTACCGGTACACACATCATAGCATAAATGCTTTTCCTACCAATTCTAGGGGCGAACCTCACATATTTGGGGGTGGAAAATTTTTTAGTGGTACGGTTTTGTGCTAGTCATATAACTTCCTATCCATGAGACGCTCATTAAGACCAAAGTTTCACTCCTAAATGTTGTAAAAATTTTTAAATTTGGCACTAAAATTGCCCTAACAAGTATTTATCTCAGTTTTATTACACATCTACCATCAAACAAACAAAAATCAAGTGCAATTGTATTCTCTAAGGTGTCATCATTTACCCTCCCCTTACACTTAAGCTGAACATTGTCCCCAATGTTCATTCAAAGGATGTAAAAGTAAATAAGGTAAAAGAATGAAAACAAATACTCCCCTGATTCGTTCGATGTGGATAATCCGGTAACATGGTTAAATCCTCCTCCAAGAAAATGAACGTTGAAAGCTTCCCTTCCGAAATATAAATCATCTTCTTGTCCAATATAACCTGTTAAACCTGAGAAAACAAACATAAAAAACCCAAAGCATCAACCTGAACAAAGAAAACTCATAACTAGATGTAATTCCAGACTTAGAAATAAAAACAAAACGATTAAAGATATAATGCTTGTAGAATGAATATTTGCAGATTTCCTGGAGTTTATAAAACTAAAGATTTAACAAAAACTTTATGACTCCGGTAGAAAAACAAAACTTGCAAAATTTCCAGAATTTTACACTTGACGCCGTCAGGTGTTATCCTTGACGCCGTCAGAAGTGACCTGCAGAAATTTTATGGTTAGTTTCCTGAAAATTTCTGGAAAAACTTATGCCTCACTTCCTGGAAATCCTGCAAAATATTCATTATGACTCGATACAAGCATTTGACTCTAACAATTACTAGTATGCATGCTCATTTAATATTGTTGTGATTCATGTTCAATCTTGTTCTTGTAAACAATTTGGATTCCCTTACACTTATCTTTTGCAAAATACCTTTATATGTAGTTAAGACGAAGTTAAAAACAAAATAAAGCATTTTCACAATTTACTTTGAAACATGAGCACAAACAATAACAATTAAACTTGCATACGGAAACAAATAAAATCAAACAAACAAACAAACAAATAAAGCTTGGGTTGCCTCCCAAGAAGCGCTTGTTTTTGTTCGAGTCACGAGCCTGACTCTACCCTTATTTAATGGAAATAGGGGAGGTTTTCCCTACACTTAGGATTAAGTGCGGGTGGAAGTAGCGATACACTCCCTTAGGGTGGAAATATGCCACATGAGGTGAAGGGGGTGAGTGAATGGCTTCCTTCATCCTAAAACTACCCGGATAATATTGGTTTATGGGTGGGTCGGTTCCTCTTTTGTCTCCTAGATGTAAATCTAAGGAAGAAAAGTTGTGTAAAGGTTGAGGTTCCGGCTCATCAACACTAGGAAATTCCCTAGAACTAAGAGTAAGGTCATCACTAAAAGTGTTCAAACCTATATCCTCTAGTTGTGCTTGGTCCAAGGGTTCTACCTCCATCGGGATTCCTAAAGTCTCTTCTACTTCTTCCGGGTAAGTCACGGGCGGTGTGGGTGCCTCAAATGATGGTTGAGTATTTTGTGGGCTTATGGTGTTCACTTCATCATTCCACGTGTCAAGATCACCTATATCCTCTTCAATTGTTTTCTTAGGTAGTGATAATAACAAACCTAGTGCTTCATCCAACTTATGGTTTATTGATACGGCTCTATCCACAATTCCTTGGCAAACTAGGTCGCTTTTCCTATTAGCCTCACTAAAACAAGTACCTAAACATGGAGGTTGTTCATAAGAATCTATCCTAGGTGAAGGCTCATATGATTCATAAGTGTCTCTAAATGAGGTATTTTGAACTTCTTGGTGTTCTAGCCACTCAACCATATCTTGCAATCTTAGAAGTCTAAGTGAAAAGTCCATTCGAAGCAAATTACAAACAAAATCACAAAGAAAAGATAGACTACGAGAAAGCTACAAAAATAGAAAGAAAAATCTCACTTGATAGGAATCTTGTGAGTAGACCTAATAAAAATAAATTTCAACCTAAGCAATAACTACTCCCCGGGCTGCGGCGCCAAAAACTTGATGCGTGGTTTTGCGACCTTACAACAGGTTTTACCTCTCGAGGGATCTCAAGAGGCTTGCAATCCCCACCAGGCAGTGTGCCTGACCGATGTAGTATAGTGTAGTGGCAAGTACCGGGGGATTGATCGTTCTCTAGGGGAATAGTGTCGTTAGGATTGAAAAACTACTCTAATAGGTCTAAGGGTGAGGGAAGATTCTTTTTGTATTTTTATAATTTTTTATGAAAGCAAGTAAAATCTCGGGTTTGAAGGAGTGGGCGGAATTAGTTGCTAGTCAACTAACCCAAATAACTACAATTGCAAATAAAATAAAATGACTGAAAATAAAAAGGTTGTGGGAACTTATATGGAGAGAAATGTGTTTACTTAGATTTCCTTACTCCCTAACTATCTTTTACCGGTTGATTAGTGTGCATTAATTGCGTGGATGACGGGTGTATTCCTTAATACCAATCGTGGGGTGGCGTACGTACTTCCCCAACTCTATAAGCTCCTACTTCACTCCTATGTCGAGCCGGCTAAGAAGCTCCTAACATGGGATCACTAGAATTCGCTCATGCATTAAATACAACCATAAAAACCTTAATACGCATTGGTTCATGTTTCTTAAGACGTTCAAGCAAGTTACCGTATAGGAGGTTAGCCAGTTTTCTTAAGCCTAACATCGATAAACAATCATCCAATACAATTAATAACACACCAACAACCAATAATCAATAGTTAGGTTTCATTAGATCTAAGCAAACACAAGATAAATCTAGCCTAGCATGTTAATTAAAAGACAAGAACAAGTTATAATCAAACAACACATAGACATATTGAATGATTAATTGATTACTTATCTTCAATTAAACATGGGAGATCCAAGGGTATAAAACCCTTAAAAATGGCAGAAAATTCATCTTAGGGTTTCTCCTCACAAAGTTGCACACTAATGACTAAAAATTGCAAAACTATATATAGAATTTAGGGGCTGACGGCGTCACGTTGTAGGAGGTGACGCCGTCACCTCGTCGCGGCTAGGGTTCCCGGATGGTCTTCCTGACGCCATCCCTCTTTAATCCTCCAAAATCCACTCTGGCGCGTCAAGTGTTGACGCCGTCACAATTGTGCTTGACGCCGTCTCTCTTTAACTTAAACCGTGACGGCCTTGATCACCTTAAACGATGACGCCGTCAGACTTCCTTTGTAAAACTTTCTGGCGCGTCATGTGTATTTGTCATATCCACCTCTTTTGTTAAGCTGTGACGCCGTCAGGAGCAATCCTTGACGCCGTCACGTGTACTTTTCCAGCAGGTTTGGAGACTTTGTCGTTTTCTTCACTTTTATGCTCCAAAAACGTCCAAAATGCTTCCTTTTCCAGATTTCTTCTCCAAAGTACCTAAAATGACAAAAGGAACGATTTAGGGCAATATTTGATCAAATAAATACGATTTAGGGCTTAAATGACCCCCTAAAAGCGGTACACTTTTCGCTTCATCAAATACCCTTACACTTGAGATTTGCTTGTCCTCAAGCAAATGCGCTTTTATTCTAATCAAAACACAAGTTAGGGGTCATTTAACGCTAATATAAAAATAATTACAACAAATAGTCGTTCCACTTTAATCATAATAAGCACGGAGATTACATACTAGCACCTCACAAGTAGTGTTTAGATACTCACATCTCTCAGGTGTCATAAAAGTATATCTCATAAAGGAAAATGAATAATATCTCTCACTACCTGTCATAGCAAATAGATTACCATAGGCTTGGAAAAGGATCAAAAACCTCCTCCACTAGGCGTAAGAACCTAAGATAAACTATCAAAGAGGGCTTTTAAATGGGTTATAACGTTAGGTTTAGGGATATGATAAACACGGATTTGTTGGATAAGGGATATTTTACTGGTGGCGAGTTAAAGATCTTGATTAATTACATGTACAATATCGCGTTGCTAAGCCAAGACTAGACTCGACTTAAGCTAAAAACAAAATAACAAAAACATAAAATAAACATAAAATGAAACGGGATGGTAGTCCGTATGTTTTTTTTCTACTTTTCTTTTTTTTTTTTTTTTTTTTTTTGTATTTTTCTTGATTTTTTCGATTTTTTTTTTCATACACTCTTGCCCTACCATCCAAAATAATACATCGTAGGGGCGTCGCATTCCCTTACACTTGAACTTTTACATAACTTTACAATTAACTATTCTAATGACTCGAATTAAGATAATCGAAACACTTGGAGTACTTTTAAAATATTTAGCACATATGGGGGTAATAATGTTGTTCTTCCCCATTACTCCATTACACTAGTACTTTACCCATGAGTCCCAATCGTCCCAAAACAATATGTACAAGGATATGACTCGACTTAGCAACCATTGTAATAAATTAGATAATTAACTTGGGGCTTAAACAAATGTTGTAACCATAATGCACTAAAGATGAGTGCATACAAGGTAGGCTAAGGCGATTTGGGTGTACATTTAAGTGGGGTGTAACAAATTCTTCATTTAAGTAAAATGCTTAAAGTTAGAAACGAAAAGATAGGCTCTGAGGGGTGTACTAGGGGTATCGTGTACTAAAAATGAGTACAACGCAAAGGGTGTGGGAGAATTACTTGACCAATGTAGCCAATGTAATTATAACAAAAACACAGGTGTAAAACAATGGGTTAATCCTAATGCCTCTTATCATGTAGTAAATCTAACTACACGAATGTAGTCTCACTTGTGGCCTCGGAATGGTCCTAACGCTAGTTCTAGAATCTAAGTGCTACCGGTACACACATCATAGCATAAATGCTTTTCCTACCAATTCTAGGGGCGAACCTCACATATTTGGGGGTGGAAAATTTTTTAGTGGTACGGTTTTGTGCTAGTCATATAACTTCCTATCCATGAGACGCTCATTAAGACCAAAGTTTCACTCCTAAATGTTGTAAAAAATTTTAAATTTGGCACTAAAATTGCCCTAACAAGTATTTATCTCAGTTTTATTACACATCTACCATCAAACAAACAAAAATCAAGTGCAATTGTATTCTCTAAGGTATCATCATTTACCCTCCCCTTACACTTAAACTGAACATTGTCCCCAATGTTCATTCAAAGGATGTAAAAGTAAATAAGGTAAAAGAATGAAAACAAATACTCCCCTGATTCGTTCGATGTGGATAATCCGGTAACATGGTTAAATCCTCCTCCAAGAAAATGAACGTTGAAAGCTTCCCTTCCGAAATATAAATCATCTTCTTGTCCAATATAACCTGTTAAACCTGAGAAAACAAACACAAAAAACCCAAAGCATCAACCTGAACAAAGAAAACTCACAACTAGATGTAATTCCAGACTTAGAAATAAAAACAAAACGATTAAAGATATAATGCTTGTAGAATGAATATTTGCAGATTTCCTGGAGTTTATAAAACTAAAGATTTAACAAAAACTTTATGACTCCGGTAGAAAAACAAAACTTGCAAAATTTCCAGAATTTTACACTTGACGCCGTCAGGTGTTAACCTTGACACCGTCAGAAGTGACCTGCAGAAATTTTATAGAATTTAGGGGCTGACGGCGTCACATTGTAGGAGGTGACGCCGTCACCTCGCCGCGGCTAGGGTTCCCGGATGGTCTTCCTGACGCCGTCCCTCTTTAATCCTCCAAAATCCACTCTGGCGCTTCAAGTGTTGACGCCATCTCTCTTTAACTTAAACCATGACGGCCTTGATCACCTTAAAGGGTGACGCCGTCAGACTTCCTTTGTAAAACTTTCTGGCGCGTCATGTGTATTTGTCATATCCACCTCTTTTGCCAAGCCGTGATGCCGTCAGGAGCAATCCTTGACGCCGTCACGTGTACTTTTCCTGCAGCTTTGGAGACTTTGTCGTTTTCTTCACTTTTATGCTCCAAAAATGTCCAAAATGCTTCCTTTTCCAGATTTCTTCTCCAAAGTACCTAAAATGACAAAAGGAACGATTTAGGGCAATATTTGATCAAATAAATACGATTTAGGGCTTAAATGACCCCCTAAAAGCGTACACTTTTTGCTTCATCAGTAATGCTTATTGTATGTATACTGCATGTTATTGTGGTGTTTAATTGTGGTGATTATTTGAGTGGGAAAGTCCTAGTGGCTCTACTCATTATAATTATCTTGGATCGGTGGGCGCGTTCCGTCCCAATTGTGGTGGTATTTGGATCGGTGGGCACATTCCGTCCCAATTGATGTGGTGTTTGGATCGGTGGGCACGTTCCGTCCAATTTATGTGGTACTTGGATCGGTGGGCACGTTCCGTCCCGTAAGCTATGATTACATGTTAGTAGTATAATAACTATATTGTTGCTGTCCTGCTATGCTATGTTTTATAATCACAGTGAACTGATGATCAAGGTGTTTTGTGTGTCTTAAACCTATGAATCTCACCAACATTATGTTGACGTTTTTAAGCATCATTTTCAGGTGAGCATTCTAAGGCTAAGATAGAAGGGCGCGATTAGAAGAGACATAGTTTGCATTGAGGATGGCTTATCTTTGAATTTAGTTTGATTAAATGAACTTGTTTGTGATACTTGAATGTCTTTCATTTTTACTTTATGTTTTAATGAAGATACCTTGGAGTTTGTTTTTGATTATTTATTTTGGGGTATCGTTACGACACTTTGTGTCTGTACTTTGCTCTATTTATTTGCATATAGTAATTCTCTATATAGACGCCATGTGTTGTGATGATATCCATGATGTTGCACTCGCGTTTCCGCCATCGGCGAGGTGTGACATATTGGTATCAGAGCCAGGTTATAAAGAAGTAGGTGGTTGAACCTAGACTATAGCCTAGGAGTCCCTCATATAGTTGCATTTAGGGCCTATATGTGAATATAGTATTTTACATGTTTATTTTTCTTGAGTTAATGAGTAGTTTCGTCGAGTTTCGGACGCCGATTGAACCCCCATACTTAGTATTGCATACGTCGATTATAGTATGTCACCTTCCTCGCGTAAGAAGTTTCGTTGGGCTATCGTTTTGCTACCAGTTGTAAGGGAAGTGTTAGGATGAAGTGGACTAACCGCAGAATCCGAGTTCCCGCTAGCATAAATTTATGTTCGGACAAAGGATGGGATGTATATGGAAAACATTGATGGAAAAGAAGTGGAGAGGTTTGCAACCACGGTGACGGTTGGAGATGGGGCCGTTACCAAGTACTCTGGGAAGTGTCCTCACTTCTCATATGCAGGAAAGGTGGTTCTGTCTAAACCTCGTGAGTTGTATGTACTGGTGGATCATGCGGAATTGGAAGAAAGAAACGGGAATGGGTGGTTGAGTAAAGATGAAGGGGAGTTAGGATGGAATGACGTGGACTCGGATCTGGAGTCCGCAGCAAGTAGTGAGTTTAATCGATCTGAGTGGGGAGGCAAGTGCGAGAGCGGAGCTTGAGCCATTTTGCGACGTCTTTTGTTTGTCTTGGAATTCTTATATTGTCTTTTGCCGTCTGGAGCCATATTGGAGCACGATTACTCCTGAATATTGGAGCATTTTTATCCAAGTGATTTTGATTATAGAGTTAAAGTTATCGTTGGAATTGTTCCATGATCGTTGGAATTGTTCCAAGTAAGATGGTTGTGTGGAAACCGTAGAGGGGGGGGGGGTGAATACGTTTCCATTAAAAACTTAAAATCTTTTTGTATCAAACACCCGATCAAGTGTGACGCAATATGAAAAGTGTCAACTGTGGTCATATAACATCTAGAGATGAATATAGTAAGCTACGACACAAGCACAATCAAACCATGACACATACTTAATTAACATAACATAAGCAACTAGCCACACAAATATAAATGCAATGCAAATATAAATATAATGCAATAAAGAATGAAATGAAAGTAAAGAGATAAGTAAGAAGCGCAAACCGGACACGGTGATTTATAGTGGTTCGGTCACGAAGCTCCTCTTCGGCCTACTCCACTCCCCGTGTACCCAACTCGAGAGTTACTTCACTAATCAACAAACTCCCTTCATGCGGAGAAAACCGTACACGTCGCTTAACTTATTTTCCGAAACTAAGCTAGATGTCGAGTGCTAATCTTAGCTAGCACCAATCTACCACGATCTATCTGATCTACACCATACACGTCGCTTATCCTATTTCCGACACTAAGCTAGATGTCGAGTGCTAATCTTAGCTAGCACCAATCTACCACGATCTACCCGATACACCATACACATCGCTTATCCTATTTCCGACACTAAGCTAGATGTCGAGTGCTAATCTTAGCTAGCACCAATCTACTACAATCTACCCGATCTACCCTTGATCCACATGATCAATCACACAAGCCCAATGGCTTCAAGAGATCTTCACTATCTCTTAAGATCACAATGATCTTGACTCACTCTCTCACAAAAGAAAAATAATCTTGATGTATGCTATGATACAATCAAGAGTCTAACAAATGTTACAAGACCTAACAACTCCAACTCTTGTATCTTCTTGGATACCTTGAGTTCTTCTCTTGTAAATGAAGAGGAATGATAACACTTTGTATCTACTTGGATACTTTGTGTTCTTCTCTTGCTAATCAAGAGGGATGACAACACTTTGTATCTACTTGGATACTTTATGTTCTTCTCTTGCTAATCAAGAGGGATGACAACACTTTGTATCTACTTGGATACTTTGTGTTCTTCTCTTGCTAATCAAGAGGAATGAAGAGGATCACTTGAGTGGATGATTGGATCACTCCTAAACAACCTAAGACTCTCCAAATGATCAAAGAAAGTCATCTAAGTGAGGAGGGATTAGACCAGAGAAAAAGGACTGGAAAAATCAAGTTGGAAGTGTGGAATGGTCCACTATTTATAGGCAAGGGAAAATCTGACCGTTACAGACCTACGGCTCCACTAAATACCCGACGGATCCACTAAATTTAGTGGAGCCGTCCCTATTTAAAGGTGCCGTGGACGCTCCTTCATTTGTCTTTAGTGGGGAAGGTTTATTTGGGGAAGTTAGGAGCTGTTTTGGGGGGAAATTTGACTGTTGGGATTTTCAAACATATTTTTCAAAATAAAACATTTCTTTTTAATTCAAAAATAATTTGTGAAATATATTTTTGAAAAAATGTTTTGTCACATTAAAAAAGTGAAGTTTAGAAAAATAAAATCCTTTGATCATTTGTCAAGTAGTAGATTTGTTTGTCCATACCTTGAGTGATTTATGTCGGGATGGAAATCTACGACTTCGTTAAAGCATACTTGAGACGTCGGGAGGTGTTGATGTAAGTATGCATTGATGATTTGTGTTTACAAGTAACTTGCACATTTTACGTTATGTATTACAAGTTACATGTTTGTCATTATTAAAACCGAAGAAATCGTTTAGTTTAAATATCATAATATTTGCACTAACAGGTTGTTTGCATGAAGTGTGGTCATAGGCGGAAGTACACTTGTGAAAGGGGGCATAGATAATTATGGTGGCCAACATAATTATACATGCGTCACAACACAAGTGGACTTGCAAGTATGATAGCTTGGATTGTGTTGTGTATTAGGTGCTATGTGCTGTATGTGCGTTATCATTGAGATGTGTGGTTTTGGAAGCAAGTATGCGTGTGGAATAGGCCTTATAACTATGGTCGCGAACATAATTATAAGGGTATCACACACGTGGACTTGTGACCATGATTACATTGATTGATGTTTGTTGTTATATGCTGTGGTAGATGTTATGTGACATCATGTGGATGATGGTTGTATGGTTAGAGATGTATTCTCTTAACCGTTTGGGATATCGTTGTATGTGGGAGTGTGTGGGTGTTAAGATTCCATTCTACCTAACATATGTTGATACCTCGATTATCCAATGGTGCTAATGTTGTGATATTTAAGTTGGTTCGTTTGCTAGACTATTGAATGTTGGACCTAGTGAGCTTAGACCTAGTATTGTGATTGAAATAGCTAGCGGTAGGGAAGTAGAAGTTGACAAGGTTATTCGTGGGTGCACGATAGTGTTAGAGGGCATTCCATTTATGATTGACTTGATACCTTTTGGGCATGGGAGTTTCGATGTGGTGATAGGGATGAGCTGGTTGTCTAAGCATAGAGCCGAAGTTATATGCCATGAAGGTAGTGCGTATACCTTTAGGGAATGGTAGTATCCTTCGGATACAAGGAGAATGCGCAGGGAAGGACATGAAAACCCTTAAGACTGCAAAGGCTAAAGAACGTAAGATAGAGGAGATTCCTGTGGTATGTGAGTTTCTTGGTGTGTTTCCTGAAGACTTGTCTGGATTGCCTTCAATCCGTCAAGTTGAATTTCGTATTGAGTTGATTCCTGGAGCGGCCCCTGTGGCGAAATCCCCATATCATTTGGCACCTTCTGAGAAGCAGGAGTTGGCGGAGCAGCTGCAAGAACTTCAGGATAAGGGATTTATTCGGCCTAGTCATTCTCCGTGGGGAGCGCCGGTGTTATTCGTTAAGAAGAAGGATGGTTCGTTCCGGATGGGTATTGACTATCGGGAATTGAACATGTTAATTGTTAAGAATCGGTATCCTCTTCCTAGGATCGATGATCTCCTTGACCAGCTGCAAGGTTCTCGATTCTTTTCGAAGATAGATCTACGTTATGGTTATCATCAGTTAAGAGTGTATGAGGAGGATATTCCGAAGACTGCTTTTAGGACTCGTTATGGACACTTTGAGTTCACGGTTATGCCATTTGGGTTGACAGATGCACCGCGGTATTCATGGATGTGATGAATCGCGTTTGCAAGCCCTACTTGGATTGATTGTGTTCATAGATGACATTCTAATTTACTCTAAGATGAAGGAGGGCATGGAGAACATTTGAAGTTGATCCTTGGATTGTTGAAGAAGGAGAAGTTGTATGCCAAGTTCTCAAAATGTGAGTTTTGGCTTGAGGAGGTACATTTTCTTGGACATGTGGTAAATAGTGGAGGAATACATGTAGACCCTAGTAGGATAGAAGCGGTCAAGAACTGGAAGGTTCCTACGACGCTGTCCGAGATACGCTCGTTCTTAGGATTGGCGGGTTATTATCGAAGATTTATAGCGAATTTTTCGAAGATTGCTAAACCCCTGACTTTGTTGACTCAGAAGAATAAGAAGTATGTTTGGGGAGAAGAGCAGGAGGTGGCTTTTCAGTCACTAAAGGATAGCTTGTGTAATGCACCTATTCTGACGTTATCTGATGGGCCAGATAATTTCGTTGTGTATTGTGATGCGTCAAATCAAGGATTTGGGTGTGTACTAATGCAAAGGGGTAAGGTGATAGCTTACGCATCTCGACAGCTCAAGATTCATGAGAAGAATTATACCACTCTTGATTTGGAGCTTGGTGCGGTAGTATTTGCTCTCAAGAATTGGAGACATTATTTGTACGGCACGAAGAGTGTTGTATATACAGATCATAAGAGTCTTCAGCATATTTTCAGTCAGAAGGAACTGAATATGCGACAAAGAAGGTGGATTGAGTTATTTAGTGATTATGATTGTAAGATTCGCTACCATCCTGGAAAGGCGAATGTGGTAGCTGATGCTTTAAGTAGGAAGGAACGGGTTAAGCCTAAGCGTGTGCGAGCGATGTGTATGACGTTACAATCGGGAATTAAGGGTAAGATATTGGCAGCGCAAGAGGAAGCTCTTAGGAATGAGAATGCGACTGCTGAGATGTTACGTGGATTGGATCAGCAAATGGAGAAAAAGGAGGATAGTGGACTGTATTTCTTGGATAGAATATGGGTTCCATCAGTAGTGTAACACCTCAACCCGATAAGGGTAAAGATGTCATAATAATGGTTTCATATCAGATCAAAACAAAACGTACATCAACAGTAATACAAGGATTCTCAAAGGTTACAAAAGAAATACTGAATATACAAGGCTACAAAGAAAACAAAAGCTAAATACTAAGTCTGCAAATGCAAATCCTTCTAATAGTCTCTACTTCAGAATAACTATCAAGGTCTTCTAAGTCCAAAAGTCTCTTCACTTATACCCAGCTTCCAACTAAAAACCTGCCGCATGGAAAGAAATGCGGCTGAGCTTAAAAAGCCCAGTGAACAGATATATATAAACGAAAACGAAAGCAAAAGAAAACGAACATGTATAGTTTGGTGCATTGGGTTTACAAAGGTATAGTCAAAGAGTACAAAGTAAGAAAGAAAAAGGGTAGGTCAGTAATCCACCACGAGCCCGAACACAAATCAAATATAGTAACCATGTCTTCATAATCATATAGAGGGGAGACCTCTCAGATAATCAGATAATATGAGGGGTGTCCTCATTCTTCAAATGGAGTAGCTAACTCCCGAACTTGTGAAAGACGTGGATTGCACCCATGCATCAGTCACCGAACAATAATATAATATCAAATCATGTTAAATCCACTAATACGAACACGAACCTAGGATGCATCCATACGCCCCCCGAACAATAATATTGGCCATAATAAATAATAAAGCGCGCATAGCAAAATGGGGATGGTGTGGAACATCACTCGACCACACTGGAGTCATGCCATTGGTGCATCAATGACACGGCCATGTTACCTTCATGGCTAGGAAACGAACTTGGCTCGGGTATCAAACAGAAGGGTCAAAGGTCAAAGGTCCAAATCATAGCAAAGGTTCAAATAGTCTAAGTCATCGAATCATAGTCAAAGTCCAAATATCAAAGGTTCATGGCAAAGGGTTCATATCAAAGGTTCAAAGTCAAATGAGTCAAAATGAACGGATCAAAGGTTCATAATCAAATGGTTCATCTAGAGAAATCTTTATCAATTGATTTTTCATAAAAATGATCTTTCATAACGGTTTTCACAAAAGTAGTCTTTAAAAGTAAGTTTTGTAAAAGTTTAGTAAAATTCCATATAAACGTGGTATTGCATCATTTATAAACATCAATTAAAAATAATTTTCCTCAAAACATTTTCATGATATAATTACAAAGGTTTTCACTTCTAGTTACCAAAATCAAATGAACCCTCGAATGTGATTCGAATACTAATATCACAAGGTAACGAACGAATATCAGATGGATCATTATAGAGGCTCAAAGCAAAAGGGGTCATATCGAACATCAAAGTCTAAATGAATCAAACAAACGAACCAAAGTGTAAGGGAAACATAGCAATGGCTTAGAGAATCTTAAAACGAATAAAGATAAATGAGTCATGAGAGGGAAAACACCCTTACTGAAAAAGGGTAGAATATCTGTACCTTATACCGCAAGTGCAAACATATCTAGAAATATAAAGATCGGAAACAACTCCATCTTTAGCGAATCTACACGAATACACGGTCGTCTTATTATTAATATCTTCTTCAAATCAGATTTCTCATTTTAGTTGGCTTTCCATTTTTAGTAACTTTCCATTTATAGCAGGTTTCCAAAATTAGCAAGTTTCCATTTTTAGAAAGTTTTCTTATTTAGCAAGTTTCCAAAATAGCAAATTTCCATAATTAGATAAATTCCACAAAGTAATTTGGTTAAGTCATTTATTAAATTTTATTATGAAGATATGGTTCATTTTAGCAAGTCATGATAGTTTAGGGTTCACTATGACAACTTTTATATTTTAGGGTTTCAAATGTAAATATATGCCCAAAGTTAAGGTCCAAAATGAAAATAGTACAAATTATCCATTTTAATCCTTAAGTTCCCAATATATACGATTCCAATACTTCCACTTTAACAATTTTACAATTTTATACCCTTTAGTTGACAAAATTACAATTTAAACCTTATAATTAATTAAAATCACAATTTAACCCTTATCATAATTATATTTACACATCAAGCCCTCAATTTTACAAAATTACTCAATATCCCTCCTTTTTAATAAAACCCGATTAGAAACAAATAATTACAACACGAATTTTAGACTTTAAAAAATACCAAAATCATTTTTCTAGGATCTTATGATACGTATAGAGTTCAAATAAAATAGGTTTGCAGCCCAGAAAAATCATATGAACAAATATGGATTTTATTTATGTTTTTGCTATTTATAATTAACACGATTGATTCTTACGTGTATGATTCGATTTAACCATTTCATATGAGTCATGTATAATGTAAAGATCATAGGAAAAATACTAAATGAAGATTAGAACGTGTGATAAATGAAGATTAGAACGTGTTAATGAGTCGTGAGAATTTGTACCTCTCGGTAAGCATTGAAATCGAACAAAAACTAAAACCGAGTGAACCAAGCCTTCAAAAAACAAACTCCCATTTTTCTACACTTCTTCTTGCACCAAGGAACTCAAGAAAAATAATAAGAACTCGTGGAGAATTGGTGGTGGCCGATTTGGAGTTTTGGTGTGGATTTAGGGTTTTTAGGATATGTAAAAAGGAAAATAATAGGAAAGCCGTGTATTATTAGGGGGAGGGAGGAGATTTCGGCCCAAGAGAGTGATGGTGAATCAATTTACTAATTTTATGATTGATTTCCCCTTTTTTGTGATACTTATCTTCAATTTAAATGAATTTAAATACTTAACAAATAAATAAACCTAAATAATTATGTATTTTCGGTATACACTATATTTTTGTGGGTGACAAGTATTTTTTTTTTTTTTTTTTTGGACATTGTAAAATATTAAAATGTTGCAACAAAATTATCTTACTTCATATGTTGTTAATTTTCCAAGAGTTTGGGATTTATTTGATGTTTTATTTAATCATTAATTAAAATTTTAAGTTACAAGGGTATTTTGGTAATTTTGCATGTTTTGAAATTTTGATTATTACAACTTCTTCCCCTCTAAAATAAAGTTTTCGTCCTCGAAATTTGAAGTCTCAAAGTGAAACGAAATCGTAGCAAGTCGCAAAAGATCATCACAACATTCTCACGCCCGAGGAGGTTCTTCCAAAAAGGATCTTCAGGCCAAATAGTTTCTCATGACTCGAATCAAAACGAAGTGGGTTCAAATTTCCTCAGAAGGAGACAAATTAGGTGGATTCTGATCAAAAGGTCCATGCAACAAAATAAATGGACGATAGGCGAATCTTCTGGAAAACTCATATAGAATACGAACAAGATTTCAAATCAAATTGACTGTGTCCACAGTAGAGAGCTCTACCAAGAGTTCAAGATTTATAACTGAGGTCAAACAGAATGCAAAATGAGAGTCCAAACTCATCCAGATATCTAATGAACAAAAACAGAGTATAGGCATAGGTAGAATGAACCTAAAGTCTCACTAATCACGGGTAATCCAACGGAGATCAAATTCTAAACTTCTTAGGTACTCCCCAGGATATCCTATGTCCACAATGAGTGCACGTTATATGGTGTAAGTATTATCACGTTGATCAGGCGTCATAATACTAGCACCACATAATTATGCCTTCATGATGATCATACTTTATCTCGAGTCGTGAGCAAAACCACCTATCTTAATCCACTTAGTACTTCTATAGTCTCAAGGGTCAACAAGATCAAATGTCATAGTCAAGCGGGAAAACAAAACTATTCGCAAGAGTATCAAAATCCCAGATTGCCTAGCAGAAGTGAGGTACGCCGTCACATGCATCATATCTTCCACAACTCGTCAAAATCTCTCAAACAAAGCCATCACCGAACATACGAAAAATGAACACGAACTGAAAAGCTTCTAGGAAACTTAAATCATCAGAGGATCTTATTACTTTATAACGAAAATTAAGAGGGTCAACGGAAATGAAAGTTAGTCGATAAAATCTTCGGCCTTCATAGAATCAATTCTTCCAAACATAAAGGGTCTATTTCAAAAATCCGTTCATTCAACACATCCAATCTCCTCAAGTCCGGTTAATCTGTCTTCGTCTGTCCATCAATCGGGAAGTGAAACCAAAATCGGGAACTTGTGTTTGGTTCATCGAGCCTCCTGCATTTCTTCTTGGAATGTGATGGAGTAATGTGAATTTCTGGCATGCTCTTTAAATTCTTTCATCGTCCAGTCTACTTCCGCTCTCAATTCATCTTAGTACAACCAAGATGAATAGGGAAGCGAGACTGTACGTCTTCATCAGTTCCATGTTCGCCATCTTGACTAGATCTTCTGCGTCGCCAACACTTCTACCTTGTAAGGAATGTCTTCACTCTTCAGGGTAGCCGCCGTTGTTGTCAACTCCAGGTCAGGCAGTGAAATAATTCTTCTGATATGTTTCTAGTTGTCTTGATGCATACGAAAAACTTTCTGTGCAGCAAGGGAGTATCACCGAGTCTCTTTCTGAAATATCCCAAAATTGTTCCGCCCGAGGGTAAGGAAGCTAATTTCTATTTCAGCTTTTCCAAAACTCCATTCTCAATTAAACTAAGCTGTTTCCCTCGGTTCACGAAATTTCTCAATGGTATTGCAACTTGTAAACATCATCCAGAATTCTTCTGCAAAGTTCAAAAAGGTTTCAGTTCTTCATTCTGTCATCGGTCTTGACCACTTGGTGATAGTTTTCAAAACTTGCGGAATTTAAAGAGATATCCTCAATTAAGAACATCGTTGTCTCTACGAATATCAATCTCTCAGAATGTACAAATGATCGACGAATTTCCTAACAAAGTGCAAAGATGATTTTCATGCCCTTCCTCGTCTCCGAACGTACTATTAAGTCATACAATGACCATTTGTCCAAGTACTCACGAGAAAACATTATTTATCAAATTCACGAAACAGTTAGAGCTTTAGCTAATACTATTAGCGTCACTAACCGTCATAGCAGTCATTACAAACACGGAAGGCGATTTCAAGAATAACTTCAATTAATACTTCCATCTGAAAGAAACTTCGCGCTCTGAAATTGAACAGATACATAGACGTTTCAGGGTAGAGAAATAATGGTTCCTAACAGCAATACGGTTCAGCTTCCAGTAATCACTACATATCTCCTGTCATCATCCTTCTTAATCGCGAACGAAACTGCAATACGCCCAGAAGATACACTTAAGCAAACTTGCTTCCTGGTCTTCGGTTGCTGCTCTTCCCGGTTTGCTCAAATCAACTGGTATGATCCCGGACACATCTGAAAGATACCTTCGCTTAGTGACTAGACAATCTCTCGTTATCATGTAAAATCCTACTTCACGCTCCGGTGGAAAAAATTTGGTGGTTCGACCAGGAATCATATTCAGAAAACGCAGGGTGTCAAATAACTCTCAAGATACGATTCATTCATTGGTGTACGAAATGGGCCCTAGGAAAACTTCATAACCGCGAAAGTAACACACGAGTCTCCAGAGTAATAGTGATAGCAAAGGGTTTAACAATCGGTAATCACAGTAGGGAGTTCAAAATTGTTTTCAAACGCTAAAGGTGAGACATAGAAGGGTAGTTGTCAATATTTGAGTGATCAATCAACCAATTCCTTGTAGGAATAAAATCGAAGTTAACTGTCCGAGGAAAGACAGATCAGCATAGCAAAACTTATCGTTCAAAAGTGAGAGGAAACATTCTTATACTCGTGGTTAAACACCACAAGACTTCTCGTAGGGACAGAGATGGGTGAAACGAAATCAAATAGTGTCGGAAGATTCATAGATACTTATCAAAAGCAAAAGACAATTAACAAAACATATCCAGTACGCCATCGCCATGGAGGTTCTCAGAGTGCCAGAAGAGGCGTCAAAATGATTAACGAAAGGATCAGAGATCAGAGTCAAAATCTGAAGATAAGGATCAAATAGTGTCAGACAATTATTATGAAACTCTCAATGCCTTCAAGATTTAATCAGGTTTAAATCTTAGGTGGTGCAAAGCATAAGCTTTCACTTTCCAAAAGTGGTATCAACAGGATCTAACCAAAAGCAAGGCACGAATCAGAGTGATGCGGAAGCAATGATACTTAAACAAATGCCTTATAGTCTACCCATTCCTCACTGGTCAAAACTTACGTTCCTATAAGGAAATCTTAAAGCAAATTTTCAAAGGTTGTCTTACGAGCGCCTACAGGAAAAATTTAGTGGTCCTAACTTACACAGGCCAAGGGTAAATGTATTACGAATCGCAGCCTGTCTCTCTGATACCATAATTGTAACACCCCAACCCGATAAGGGTAAAGATGTCATAATAATGGTTTCATATCAGATCAAAACAAAGCGTACATCAACAGTAATACAAGGATTCTCAAAGGTTACAAAAGAAATACTGAATATACAAGGCTACAAAGAAAACAAAAGCTAAATACTAAGTCTGCAAATGCAAATCCTTCTAATAGTCTCTACTTCAGAATAACTATCAAGGTCTTCTAAGTCCAAAAGTCTCTTCACTTATACCCAGCTTCCAACTAAAAACCTGCCGCATGGAAAGAAATGCGGCTGAGCTTAAAAAGCCCAGTGAACAGATATATATAAACGAAAACGAAAGCAAAAGAAAACGAACATGTATAGTTTGGTGCATTGGGTTTACAAAGGTATAGTCAAAGAGTACAAAGTAAGAAAGAAAAAGGGTAGGTCAGTAATCCACCACGAGCCCGAACACAAATCAAATATAGTAACCATGTCTTCATAATCATATAGAGGGGAGACCTCTCAGATAATCAGATAATATGAGGGGTGTCCTCATTCTTCAAATGGAGTAGCTAACTCCCGAACTTGTGAAAGACGTGGATTGCACCCATGCATCAGTCACCGAACAATAATATAATATCAAATCATGTTAAATCCACTAATACGAACACGAACCTAGGATGCATCCATACGCCCCCCGAACAATAATATTGGCCATAATAAATAATAAAGCGCGCATAGCAAAATGGGGACGGTGTGGAACATCACTCGACCACACTGGAGTCATGCCATTGGTGCATCAATGACACGACCATGTTACCTTCATGGCTAGGAAACGAACTTGGCTCGGGTATCAAACTGAAGGGTCAAAGGTCAAAGGTCCAAATCATAGCAAAGGTTCAAATAGTCTAAGTCATCGAATCATAGTCAAAGTCCAAATATCAAAGGTTCATGGCAAAGGGTTCATATCAAAGGTTCAAAGTCAAATGAGTCAAAATGAACGGATCAAAGGTTCATAATCAAATGGTTCATCTAGAGAAATCTTTATCAATTGATTTTTCATAAAAATGATCTTTCATAACGGTTTTCACAAAAGTAGTCTTTAAAAGTAATTTTCGTAAAAGTTTAGTAAAATTCCATATAAACGTGGTATTGCATCATTCATAAACATCATTTAAAAATAATTTTCCTCAAAACATTTCCATGATATAATTACAAAGGTTTTCACTTCTAGTTACCAAAATCAAATGAACCATCGAATGTGATTCGAATACTAATATCACAAGGTAACGAACGAATATCAGATGGATCATTATAGAGGCTCAAAGCAAAAGGGGTCATATCGAACATCAAAGTCTAAATGAATCAAACAAACGAACCAAAGTGTAAGGGAAACATAGCAATGGTTTAGGGAATCTTAAAACGAATCAAGATAAAAGAGTCATGAGAGGGAAAACACCCTTACTGAAAAAGGGTAGAATATCTGTACCTTATACCGCAAGTGCAAACATATCTAGAAATATAAAGATCGGAAACAACTCCATCTTCAGCGAATCTACACGAATACATGGTCGTCTTATTATTAATATCTTCTTCAAATCAGATTCCTCATTTTAGTCGGCTTTCCATTTTTAGTAACTTTCCATTTATAGCAGGTTTCCATTTTTAGAAAGTTTCCTTATTTAGCAAGTTTCCAAAATAGCAAATTTCCATAATTAGATAAATTCCACAAAGTAATTTGTTTAAGTCATTTATTAAATATTATTATGGAGATAGGGTTCATTTTAGCAAGTCATGATAGTTTAGGGTTCACTATGACAACTTTTATATTTTAGGGTTTCCAATGTAAATATATGCCCAAAGTTAAGGTCCAAAATGCAAATATTACAAATTATCCATTTTAACTCTTATCATAATTATATTTACACATCAAGCCCTCAATTTTACAAAATTACTCAATATCCCTCCTTTTTAATAAATGGTACGATTTATCTTCATCTTTACATAATTTACAAAATTGGTCCTTTAACTTATAAAAGGTACAATTCGATTCTCTAATTAACCATATATACTCATTAAACCTTTAAGTATCCAAAATTACACACTACACCCTTTATATAATTATGTATACAGATCACCTTCAAGTTTCCAAAATTTACACTTTTAGTCCCTCTATTTTAATTAAATATAAATCGTATAACCTAATTACCAATTAAACCCTTACTTGAAATTTTTACACATAGCACCCTTATATTATATTTTTCAAACATTACCCCAGATCCAAAATGACTTACAAAAATACCCCACAAGTTTCAATAATTACAAAACACACAATTTTAGTTTTTATTTCCAATCGTATAACATTTTAATTTACCAAAAACTAACCCTAATTGTACCAATCATTACCAAATCATCAAAACATCATTAACACATCATTATTACACCAGATCTAGTCCAAGAACCCTAAACCTAAATCGTATGATTAGGGTTTTTATTTTTCTCTTTAATTTTTATTAAACCCGATTAGAAACAAATAATTACTACACGAATTTTAGACTTCAACAAATACCAAAATCATTTTTCTAGGATCTTATGATACGTATAGAGTTCAAATAAAATAGGTTTGCAACCCAGAAAAATCGTATGAACAAATATGGATTTTATTTATGTTTTTGCTATTTATAATTAACACGATTGATTCTTACGTGCATGATTCGATTTAACCATTTTATATGAGTCATGTATAATGTAAAGATCATAGGAAAAATACTAAATGAATATTAGAACGTGTGAATGAGTCGTGAGAATTTGTACCTCTCGGTAAGCATTGAAATCGAACAAAAACTAAAACCGAGTGAACCGAGCCTTCAAAAATAGAACTCCCATTTTTCTACACTTCTTCTAGCACCAAGGAACTCAGGAAAAATAATAAGAACTCGTGGAGAATTGGTGGTGGCCGATTTGGAGTTTTTGGTGTGGATTTAGGGTTTTTAGGATATGTAAAAAGGAAAATAATAGGAAAGCCGTGTATTATTAGGGGGAGGGAGGAGATTTCGGCCCAAGAGAGTGATGGTGAATCAATTTACTGATTTTATGATTGATTTCCCCTTTTTTGTGATACTTATCATCAATTAAAATGAATTTAAATACTTAACAAATAAATAAACCTAAATAATTATGTATTTTCGGTATACACTATATTTTTGTGGGTGACAAGTATTTTTTTTTTTTTTTTGGACATTGTAAAATATTAAAATGTTGCAACAAAATTATCTTACTTCATATGTTGTTAATTTTCCAAGAGTTTGGGATTTATTTGATGTTTTATTTAATCATTAATTGAAATTTTAAGTTACAAGGGTATTTTGGTAATTTTGCATGTTTTGAAATTTTGGGTATTACAGGTAGGAGGTGTGAGGACGTTGATAATGGATGAAGCTCATAAGTCGAAATACTCGATTCATCCAGGATCGGACAAGATGTACTATGATCTTAGAGATGCTTGCTGGTGGCCGGGAATGAAAAGGGAAATAGCTGAATATGTTAGCCGATGCTTGACCTGTTTGAAGGTAAGGTTGAACATCAGAAACCCTCTGGATTGTTACAATAGCCGCCGATTCCTGAGTGGAAGTGGGAGAGAATAACAATGGATTATTACTAAGTTGCCTAGAACAAATAGTGGACAGGACACGATATGGGTCATAGTGGACAGGCTGACGAAGTCTGCACATTTTCTGGCCATTCGTGAAGATTATAAAATGGAAAAGCTGGCGAGAATTTATATTAATGAGATTGTGGCGAGACATGGTGTGCCTGTGTCGATTATCTCTGATCGCGATAGTAGGTTTACCTCGCGATTTTGGCAATCGTTGCAAAAGGTGTTGAATACACAATTGGATATGAGCACTGCTTATCATCCGCAGACTGATGAGCAAAGTGAGCGAACGATTCAAACTTTGGAGGATTTACTTAGAGCGTGTGCTATTGATTTTGGAGGAAGCTGGGATACTCATTTGCCTTTGGCTGAGTTTTCCTATAACAACAGCTATCATTCCAGTATTAGATGTGCACCATTTGAGATGTTATATGGGAGGAAGTGTAGATCACCTATTTTATGGGCAGAGGTTGGAACAAGCCAACTAATTGGTCCTGAAATAGTGCAAGAGACTACAGATAAGGTGTTTCAGATTAAGGAAAGACTTAAGGCAGCAAGAGATCGCCAAAAGAGCTATGCGGATAATCACCGTAAGCCTTTGGAGTTTAGTGTGGGAGATTTTGTGATGCTGAAAGTGTCTCCTTGGAAAGGTGTTGTGCGTTTTGGTAAGAAAGGCAAGTTAGCACCAAGATATATAGGACCGTTTGAGATTACGGATAGAATCGGGCCGGTGGCATATCGGTTGAGATTGCCTGAAGAGTTAAGTAGTGTGCATGATACGTTTCACGTATCTAATTCGAAGAAATGTTTGGCGGATGCTAGTTTGCATGTGCCATTAGATGAGATTAAGATCGACAAGACTCTTCATTTTGTTGAGGAACCTGTCGAGATTATGGACCGAGAGGTTAAGAGTATGAAACGTGGTAAGATAGCATTGGTGAAGGTACGTTGGAATTCAAAGCGTGGTCCTGAGTTTACTTGGGAACGTGAAGATCAGATGAGGTCCAAGTACCCGAAGTTGTTTGTCGAGAAGGTTGATGAGACGAGTTGTTAAATCTCGGGACGTGATTTCTCTAAGTGGGGGATAATGTAACAACCGTGATTTTAGCAGGTTAGTTTGACTAATAGTCTCAACCTATTTAGCTTTTATGTGGTGTGTACTATGTGCTTATATGTGCTTAGATATGGTATATGTGTGGTTTGTGGGTAATAGGTACGTGAGTTTAACACTAAATCCCTTGGTGTGATGTTTACTTCATGAGTTGAGTAGTGTTGAAAAGTTCATTTTGATCGCCTTGGTGGTGTAGAAATGACTTGTGTAATTTTGGTGTTTTGTGGTTTTGCGTAACAAGTCTCCGTTCAATTGATTGAGCGTTAGTAAGTTACGTGGAGGTTATTTTTATGGATTATATTAATGTTAAGTGTGAAATTTCTATTTTTGGAAACTTTATTTTGAAATGATATTTTTCCGGGTTGTCGTAAAATCGGAAGTTTATCGCGTAAGGTGTTAATTTCAGTATAGGGTTTTTATAAAATATAAAGAGTACAAGGTTTTAAGTGTAATATTTAAATATAATTTATATATATATATATATATATATATATATATATATATATATATATATATATATATATATATATATATATATATATATATATATATATATAAAATAAATGGGCGGCCAAATATAGGTTTAGAGGAAAAAGGAAACCAAATATTAATCAAAATACACTTACCAAATATTAAGGGGGTCTAGAATAATCCATAGAGCCCTATAAATACAAAACCAACACAACCCTAACCTACCCTATTGCAAATTTTCGTCCAACACAAGAGAAGAAGGAGAAAAATTAGGGTTTTTATTGTTGAAGCTAAAAATCAAGAACAAGGTATAATTTTTGATACTTGTATTCAATTAATTGTTTAAATATTGTTTTGATTCATGTAATACAAGTTATGATGGAACTAGGGTTTATGGGTTTCTGTAAATTAATGATATTAAACATGTTGGGATCATTAATTAATAATAATATGATGATTGTAGTTCAGTGAAAGAGCTTTCCAAAAAGTCAAACCACAAGTGTTTTCGAGGTTGGGAAGTCAATCAAACGAATTTTGTGAGTTAAGGTGTCAAAGCTGTTAAACCGGGACAGAATTAGGGTAAAAGTATAGAGGTCAAATGTGGGTTAAAAAGTGGAATTTGGGTTAGGCCTTCTATGGGAATTAATTTCTACATTATATTAGACTTCCACGCGAAAATTAGGTGATAATAAGTTGTGCGAGTAGGTCTACGAGGTCAAAACTTTTTGATGTCAGATCAGATCCGACTCTGGACAGTTGTCATGTTTGATTTTTCATTGAGTACTTATGTGTGATTTTAGTGCATGGCCTTCTGGGACAAGCTTGTATGCTTATGAAGGATCATGGTGGATTTTTGGTGTTAGTTGTGAAGCGTTATTCGCTGTGATTTTATGTGGGTGAAAGTACCCTACAAATCTGTGTTTTTAAAAGTTTTATTTAAGGGATTTAGTGAGTGTAAAGTATTGGGGGATGATTAGTATGGAGTCTAGGTAATCCATAGTGGGTTATATGAACCTTAGACATCCATCATATATATGTTTTACATGGACTATAGCTTTTAGCTTGGTCGCGTGTAATGTGGTATTGTCTTGTTTGTATAGATTTGTGTGTTGATAATTTGGAAGCAGCAAGGTTGATGTGAGTTTCATAGTCCCATATTTTTACTTTGTTTTAAACTTGGGATGGAGATGATGCTTGTTAAAATTGTTTTTGAGTTACTGTGATTATGTGTTGTTAAAATGCATGGACTTGTAATGCTTATTGTATGTATACTGCATCTTATTGTGGTGTTTAATTGTGGTGATTATTTGAGTGGAAAAGTCCTAGTGGCTCTACTCATTATAATTATCTTGGATCGGTGGGCGCGTTCCGTCCCAATTGTGGTGGTATTTGGATCGGTGGGCACGTTCCGTCCCAATTGATGTGGTGTTTGGATCGGTGGGCACGTTCCGTCCCAATTTATACTTGGATCGGTGGGCACGTTCCGTCCCGTAAGCTATGATTGCATGTTAGTAGTATAATAACTATATTGTTGCTGTCCTGCTATGCTATGTTTTATAATCACAGTGAACTGATGATCAAGGTGTTTTGTGTGTCTTAAACCTATGAATCTCACCAACATTATGTTGACGTTTTTAAGCATCATTTTCAGGTGAGCATTCTAAGGCTAAGATAGAAGGGCGCGATTAGAAGAGACCTAGTTTGCATTGAGGATGGCTTATCTTTGAATTTAGTTTGATTAAGTGAACTTGTTTGTGATGCTTGAATGTCTTTCATTTTTACTTTATGTTTTAATGAAGATACCTTGGAGTTTGTTTTTGATTATTTATTTTGGGGTATCGTTACGACACTTTGTGTTTGTACTTTGCTCTATTTATTTGCATATAGTAATTCTCTATATATACGTCATGTGTTGTGATGATATCCATGATGTTGCACTCGCGTTTCCGCCATCGGCGAGGTGTGACATACAGAAACACTCTACTTTCTTCTTATCAAACCCAGCAGTTTCATTACCATTAATGATAATCTGCTTTCCTATTCTTTGCCAAAATTTTTTAGCCCTTATGCTCAGTAAAGCAACCTGCCACTTGATATCCATCTCTTCTAAATCATCATCATCCACCTGTTCAAGGTCTTCATGATTTAGAGAAGAACCACTAGTTTGACTAGACATGAATACATAGAATGTTGGATCTCCAAGTCCAACAACATTCTTTTGTGTAGTATCAGTAGAAACACTATAACTAGCAGTAGAAACATCTTCATCTTCATCTACCTATTCAGACTTACTAATGTTGGGAGATGACATAAATGTCATATTCCCAGAACTAGTATTATAGCTTCCAGACTTCTTTAGACTTTGTTCAAAAATTTTGAAATTGTTGTACAAATCATTGAGTTTCATGGTTTCAATGTCTGGCTTGTTCATCCAGACAGCCACATGAGCATGGAATTCATCAGGTAGACTTCTTAAAAACTTCATGTTGAGATCTTCCTTGGCTATCTCAACTCCCAACACAGCTAACTGACTGACAAGCTTGTGTAATCTAGAGAACAGCTTATCAAGAGATTCATTGCTATTTGAACTAAAGTTTTCAAAATTTTGTTTCAGCAATGTCTTCTGTGTTTTCTTGGTAGTTTCATTACCACCAAACCATGCACAAATCTCTTCAAAAAGAGTTTTTGCATCAGGATACTTGCTAAAAGAAAGCATCTGTTCACCAGGAATTGTCATAAGCAACAAATTTCTTGCCTTTTGATCATTCCTCTTCTGTATCCTTTCTTCATTGGTATTTGGTCCAGAATTTAATTTTCTAATTGTTTTGCCTTCAAGAATGACATCTGTATAACATGGTGTAAAAGAATCACCATACAGAATGATATCCCAGAAAGCATAATCTTGAACCATAAAGTATTGCCCAATCCTTAACCTCCATAACTCGAACTCATTCTATTTGATCATAGGCAACTTTGCAGCAATATTTGTAGCCTGAGTATTCTCCACGTCCATTTCTTCTCCTTCTTCTAAATCAAATATATCAGCCTTGCTCTGATACCAATTGAGTGGATTCGATACACCTTTAGGATGTTAGTCCTTTGTAACTTGTGTATGTGATACTTTGAGTTAATATGGTTAAGTATGCGGAATCTACTTAACCACACTTAGAAGGTTATTTAGTTATTGGAAATGGAAAGTAATGCTTGAGTAATGAATAATGAACATAAAAAGTTAACACCAAACGATTCAATATTAGTAAGATAATAATACGAGTGATCTTCACTATCACTAGGGTTACAAACCTTGAATCTATATGTTTCTATAACTTATGATTTCTATGATAAGTTATGTTCTTTGTTCTTTGAGATATATTCTAAGCATATGAATTAAGCACTTTTTTTGTCACACGAATATCTAGTCTAAGATCTTTCTTTTATAGTCCAAAGAAGATCTTTACAATAAATTGATAAGTCTTGTCGAACTACTTGCTTTGCTTGAGTGTATCAGTTCTTAAGATACAACTTGTATCTGTGTACACAACTTGTTGACTGAACATCTATCAAAGATATTATCTACCGTATATCTTTGACTTTTATACACAAAATATCTTTGTATACTTATCCATACAGCAGTAGAATACGCGACACTTATCTCTTCAACAGCAGTATCTGATGCACTAGCAGTAGAATGCTTGCAGCAGCAGAATCTCTAACACTAGCAGTAGAATGAAATACACTAGCAGTAGAATGACACTTAGTATATTTCTTTGAGCAGAACTAACCTTGTAAACGTTTAATTCCCAATACTAATCTTCAGAACATTTAATTCCCAACATGAATCTAAAAAGTATTTATAAAAAAGTGTTTTATTATTCCGAGTTGTCGCAAGGCATGGTTTGCTCAAGATTTTGAAATAAAAAAGTGTTTATAAAGTATTTTAAAAGGTATTTAAAAAATAATACAAAAAGGTGAAAAGTAAAAAAAGTTGAAAAGTACAAAAGTAATGACACAAGTACAAAAAGATAAAAAGGAAAAAAAGTCGCTCAAAGTACCAAGCCGTCAGTCGCTTAGGTTGCTCAACATTAGGAAGAGGCAAAAAGAATAAAATAAAATTTTTCGAAGTTTGACTTTTTTTGTGAAAAAAGACAAAATAGACGGTTGCTTAAGGTATGAAAAGTCGCTGTAAAAAAATCGCTTAAAAAGTATACATAGTGGGCTATGACACAAGTACCACTTTAATGATTGGGAGCGACTTTTTTGGGTGCCACATGTCACCTTCATATTAAGTCGCAAGTTGCTCGGGCTATTTCAAAAAAGTCGCAAAAATGAGTCCTCAAAAACCCAACACTTCGAACGACTGATACAGTCTCGGAATTGCCCTTTTTATTAATCAACTAGTAGAATATATTGTCATTTTACACTTAAGTCAACAAATATTAAAGGAGCTCCACGACAATTTATCAAAAGTTTGATCAAATCAATTCATTTAGACATTTTAATTTATCAAAAGTTTGATCAAATCAATTCATTTAGACATTTTATTGTTAGTGAGAGGGCTATTTTTTCCGTACGTTGAAATCGAGCTCTCCTATCGAGAGACGGACTCAGGATTTTCAAGGGAGTGTTACAAAATATATATATATATATATATATATATATATATATATATATATATATATATATATTGGCTAACTAAGTTACACCATAAAAAACGAAAGTTGCATAAACAAATTATTGGGGATTGAACGTATAAAAAAACAACCGTTTTTTAAAGAAAAAAAAAAAAAAAAAAAAAAAAAAAAAAAAAAAAAAAAAAAAAAAAGATAAAAAACTTGCACTTCGTGACCTAAAATCGATTGTAACCTGTGCCACACCCAACACCAATGTAGTTTCGTGTCCCTGGTTGTGCCCAAAATGCTTATCTTCAATTTTGTGATTTCTCTTATTGTATAAAAGATATAATTAAACTTGATAAACTAAATGTATCCAAATAAGTGAAAAATACATGTAAGATACACATTTTAATAAGTGATCCAAATATTAGTTAGGCATACTCTATGTTTCTTTATTTTTGGTTATGTAATAAAACATTTGATGTTAGCTTCTTTTACTTTCACACCCACCAAAATATATTTTAATTTTACTATCAAAAGCACAAAAAGCTAGCTTGGACTGTTTTTTTCAATACTTTAGGAATTATATTAAAGTTTCACGTTGGTCCTTGTGGTTTGCGTTGACTGACGCCAGTGGTCCTTTGACCAAAAAAATTACACCACTCAGCCTTAAGTCAGAAACGTTATGCACCGTTAGTCCCCCCATCCAACTGGCCCCACAAACATCCACTAACGCTCGTTAAGTATGGATTTTAAAGAGGCAATTTCGTAACTTCATATTAAATCCATAAAAGAGACATTAATCTCTCACTTCAACCCTAATTTCACTAATACATCCACCTACCATCTCCTTATCACTCCAAAACATTTAACCACATTAACTCATCAAATCAAATCATCCTTATAACTCCATAAATCCCATCATAGCAACTAAGAAAAAGGTTGTTTCTTTCTTTTGATTCAGTCAACGAATACCATCCACACAAATGCTTGATTGGTTTCATTCATCTATGAATACTAATTTTTGATTTATAATTGATACTAATTTCTTTTTATCAAAATCACGCCCATTTTCCTTATTCCAGATTATCATATAATGAAGTTTTTGCAAATTCGTCGCATTTCAACCATGAAAACCCCAAAATGGAACCCAATTCCAATACCCTTTAACACAATCCAAGAACCCAAAGGCCAAGATCTTGATTACATCAACATAACGCACAATCATCTTCTTCACAATGATTTCACCAAATTAGACCAATTATTACCCAAGTTTGACTCTTTTAAAGTCAAACATACCCTTTTAAAAATCCAACACAATTACTCACTTTCATTCAAATTCTTCAAATGGGTTTTGTTAAAAAGGCCTAATGTACTAAACCCAGAAAGCAATTTCATTATTATCCATGTTTTGGCTAAGAACAGAAAATTTGTGTCTGTTGAATATGTGTTAAAAAGGGTTTTGAATTCATGTGATTTTGATATGTGTGAGAAGGTTTTTTATGGTGTTTTGTGTACTTATAGGATGTGTGATTCAAGTCCTCGTGTTTTCGATGCGCTTTTTAAGGTTTTTGCTGAGATGAAACAGTTTCGGAATGCTAGTTATACGTTTCGGCGTATGAGGGAGTATCGTTTTGTGCCTAATGTGGAGTCTTGTAATTTGTATATGAGTGGTTTGTTGAGTAAGAATAGAGGTAGTGTTGTTTTGTCGTTTTATAAGGAAATGAGGCGGGCGAGGATTGTGGTGAATGTTTTTACGGTTAATATGGTGATTAATGCTTATTGTTAGTTGGGGAAGTTGGAGGATGCGGTTAAAGTGTTTGATGAGATGAAGGATATGGGGTATAGTCCGCTGGTGTCGACTTATAATATGTTGATAGCTGCGTATGGTGGCCAGGGTCATGAGAGCGTTGGAATGAAGTTGAAAGATACGATGGAGAAGAATGGGGTATAGTCCGCTGGTGACTTATAATATGTTGATAGTTGCGTATGCGTATGGTGCCGGAATCTGCTTACTAACGCCGGAATCTGCTTTTCCCCTGCCGGAATCTGCTTTGCCTCACCGGAGATCTTTTGTGTTTGGTTTTAAATTTTTTTATTAAGCTTCTTGTGTAAATCTATAAAGGTTTGTGTTTCTCAGATATATGTTTGTGTTTCTCAGATTTGTGTTTGTGTTTCTCACATTTGTGTTTGTGTTTCTCAGATTTGTGTTTGTGTTCATGTTTCTCACATGAGTAAATTACACCGTTGGTCCTTGTGTTATGAAGTGACGAAATTGCTCCTTTAAAATCCATACTTAACGAGCGTTAGTGGGAGTTAGTGGGCCCAGTTGGATGGAGGGACTAACGGTGCATAACGTTTCTGACTTAAGGCTGAGTGGTGCAATTTTTTTGGTCAAATGACCACTGGCGCCAGTCAACGCAAACCATAAGGACCAACGGTGTAATTTACTCTTATCATTATTATTATTATTGTTGAGATGAATCTAAAAAGTATTTATAAAAAAGTGTTTTATTATTCTGAGTTGTCGCAATAGATGGTGTGCTCAAGATTTTTAAATAAAAAAGCGCTTATAAAGTATTTTAAAAAGTATTTAAAAAATAATTAAAAAAAAAATGAAAAGTACAAAAAGGTGAAAAGTACAAAGAGGTGAAAAGTAAAAAAAGTTGAAAATACAAAAGTAATTACACAAGTACAAAAAGATGAAAAGGAAAAAAGTCGCTCAAAGTATCAAGCCGTCAGTCGCTTAGGTTGCTCAACATTGGGAAGGGGCAAAAAGAATAAAATAAAATTTTTCGAAGTTTGACTTTTTTGGTGGAAATAGACAAAATAGAAGGGTCGTTTAAGGTATGAAAAGTCGCTGTAAAAAAATCGTGTAAAAAGTACATATAGTGGGCTATGACACAAGTACCACTTTAATGATTGGGCGCGACTTTTTTGGGTACTACATGTCACCTTCATATTAAGTCGCTCGAGCTATTTCAAAAAAATCACAAGAGTGAGTCCTTAAAATCCCAACACTTCAAACGACTGGACAGTCTCGAAATTGCCCCTTTTATTAATCAACTAGCAAACTAGCAGAATATATTGTCATTTTACACTTAAGTCAAACAAATATTAAAGGAGCTCCACGACCATTCGTTTCATTTTTTTTTTTTTTTCCTCTAAAAAACTTTTAACCCCAATTTATCAAAAGTTTAATCAAATCAATTCATTTAGACGTTTTATTGTTAGTGAGAGGGCTATTTTTTCCGTACGGTGAAATCGAGCTCTCCTACCCAGAGACGAACTCAGGATTTTCAAGGGAGTGTTACACAAAAAAAATTATTGGCATGGAATATTAACTAAGTTACACCATAAAAAACGAAAGTTGCATAAACAAATTTTTGGGGATTGCACGTATAAAAAAAACAACCATTTTTGAAGAAAAAAAAAAAAAAAAAACCTTGCACTTCGTGACCTAAAATCGAATGTAGCCCGTGCCACACCCAACACCAATGTAGTTTCGTGTCCCTGGTTGTGCCCAAAATGCTTATCTTCAATTTTGTGATTTCTCTTATTGTATAAAAGATATAATTAAACTTGATAAACTAAATGTATCCAAATAAGTGAAAAATACATGTAAGATACACATTTTAATAAGTGATCCAAATATTAGTTAGGCATACTCTATGTTTCTTTATTTTTGGTTATGTAATAAAACATTTGATGTTAGCTTCTTTTACTTTCACACCCACCAAAATATATTTTAATTTTACTATCAAAAGCACAAAAAACTAGCTTGGACTGTTTTTTTAAATACTTTAGGAATTATATTAAAGTTTCACAATTTAAGGTTTTTGTGTTTAGCTTTCGTTACACAAAAAAAATTCTTGCCATGGAATATTGACTTTCATACAAAAGTAAAAAACTACCTTGACAATTATAAGAAAAAGCTGAAATAGTCTTTGTAGCAGATTTGAACACAATTTCGTTGTTTTACGCCGAACCCGTAGCTGTTTTATACGTAAGAGATATCAAAGATTTGGCATGAATCATGACTCCTATTTATTTAAACATTTCATACTCTTTTTTTTTTTTTTTTTGTGAAAGGCGACTTTCAATTTTTTTATTAGAGAGTCGTACCTGCCACAAAGGTAGGCCCTCATCCACCACATACCAGACTATGTTGTCTGAACCGGGCCCACGCTGGTGTAGTGGGGATTGAACGGCTTCCGCCCGGAAACCGTACTGCCTCCACACGAGATTACTCGCTGGAGTAACAGCCGGATGAAAACCGGGTCTGGCTCGGATTTGAATCTGCGACATTAATTGCTCACAGACTCTCCTCTTCATTGCCTAATATCAACAGACCACAGACCCTGTGATCAAAGAGGACTTCCCGGATGGTCACCCATCCGGTACTACTCTCTTTGTGGCTCACTTAACCATGTAAGCATTCACCACTAGACCACAAGGTAGTTGATAAAAAACATTTTATACTTAAAATTTATGCTTATTTTTATCAATTCGCCTTATTATTACTCTCACAAGTATAATTATGATATTTTAGATTTGTTATTGTTGTAAGATCATTTGTGAAGTACCAAGTGGTCATAATCGGTATTGAAAAAACCCAACTTGGAATCGAATTGAAAATTTATTTGTTAAAGAGTTGTGAATACTTATTGATCAACTATGAACTTCTCAAATTGATTTATATAAAAGGGATAATTCCATATATAAAAAGTGTGAAGTTTATTTTTAGGTAACATATTAAATTTGGTTAGCTTAATACAGCGTTTTATAACCCAATGCCTTTATTCTAGTGGTATGGCATTAAACTAGAAGTTGTGGGTTAAAGTTTCAATAGAGACATTGTAATGTATAAATATGTGTGATAGGTGGTATATAAGGTGTAAGGGTATAAAAGTTGCCATTTAAAAAAACTACTTCGTTTTATAAAATAATTTTGCAACACAAAGAAAATGTTCTTAGCGACACAAGTAAATGTGTCACTAAAAGTGAAAAATACGTGAAAAAGGATATAGATACTTTATAATTTTAGTCCACAAAGCATTAGGGTAATTGTGGAATCTCCACCTCCATTTGTATAAAAGAACAAAGTTAAGTGAATGAAGACTACCAAACCCGAGACCTTCACGATCTTTGATAGCCAAAACCAAATCCCATTTAACCAAATGTATTTTCCTATTCGTATCTTCGGCCCCCATAAGATACGAATAGGAAAATACATTATGCAAACTGTGTAAATTGTGTCTTCCCTAGCTCTTCTTTGAAAAGAAAGATTGAAGATGGAATGAGTACTTTATTTTGGCATGATGTCTGGATTAATGATACCCCATTGGCGCAACAACTTCCTCGTCTTTTCTTACTGGAAGAGTTAAAAACGTTGTGGTTGAGGATCGTTGGAATGGCTCGAGCTTCTCATGGAATTGGAAACGTGTCTTACGTGGAGGTATTCAAGATGATCGATCAATATCACAGGATTTGTGATATTGTCAAGTAGGTTACTATTGTCTATTCAACGATTCTTGGAGATGACTTGTAGGTAACGGGTTACGTAAACACCATGATTGTCTGTCCTTAACTAGTCATTATCGGGCGACTAGGTGGAATAAGATAGTTCCTCGAAAGGTTAATATTCATGTGTGGAGACTGATTAAGGATCGTTTGCCTACCCGTTTTAATTTATGGTTTCGTGGTATCGACAGTGTCTCTCTCATATGCCCAATGTGTAGTAATGGTTTGGAATCTATCCATCATACGATGTCTGAATGCATTATCGCGATTAAGATTTGAATTTTTTTTTGTTAAGTGTCTAGACCTGAATATCCCTTTTCAGCTTCCTTATATTGAGTTTTTCGACTTTGTTAATAGCCAGGGTAATTTGCATAAGGCTAAGGATATTCTTTTCACTATTTTTTATACGGCTTGGTGGGAGATTTGGAGATTCCATAATGAATCTATATTTCGGCCAGGGAAGAAGAGGTTTGTTGGTATTGTAGACTCTATTATTCATTTTTCATATCTTTGGTATCGGAATAGGTATAAGAAAGCGAGTGTGTCTTGGGATGACTGGCTTACAAATCCGCTTTTGTTTATATAATCAATGTGGGGGAGCCTATCGTGTGCAGGTTGCTTGCGAGTTCTTGTTGGTTACTATTGTGAATTGCTTCTCGTGGCTTGGAGTATCGAGCAAATCAAGATTATTTGGATCATTTGTTAATATGTCTTTTCTTGTTGTTTTTTTCCACGGGCATTGTTTAGGACTACATCAAAAACACTGCGGAGTGAAAATCGGTGGCATAGCCTACGTGGGTGAGAATTTTTCTTTTGTCTTGGTTATTTGTAATTGGTAACAGTTTTTTCATCCTTTTTGTAGTCTTCACAGTTAAATCCTCGGGAGGAATCTAAAATGTGTAGATTTGTTTATTTCTAGATTTGTATTTATACTTTTGGCTTTGATTTTTAATATAATTATGCTGTTAAAGGAAAAAAAGAAAAGAAAAAGAAAAAGTGAAAAGTACGTCTTTTAGCTAGAAAAAGTGGTACTACCATAAAAATTTGTTCCAAAGTATAACATTATATTCCATTAATATACAGTATATATATTTTTTTAAATGACAATTTTTTCACACCCTAGCTATACCACCTATCTCACAATGTATTTTTCAAATGCTTCTAATAAGGCTTGAACCCACAACCTATACGTCGGTGGGCAACTCACATACCACTAGGCCAGAGACCTTGGGTATATTCCATTAATAAATACCTACATTTAGTGGCAAAAAAATAAAATAAAATAAAATTTTGAAACTGTATTTTTGAACTCGTTTTAACACAAAAACCTACATTTAGTGTCAAAAAAAATATAAATTGTATTTTTGAACTCTAGCTTTTTGACATTTAGTGAACAATATGCTTTCAAACAGGTTAATTAATTTAATTTGGTTCCATGAAAATCCCACAAAGCAATAGTTTTCTAATTAAAACCCGATCATGTAACATAAGAATAGTTGAGATATATACAAAGAATCAATCTTAGCCATCTATTTTTCATCTAAATTAATAAAAAATTATTTTCACTTTTTTGCTAAAAACAACATATCTTGCAAACGGTAAATCTCTAAGTTATAAAAAATACACCATCGCGACGAGAACTAAATTATCTATCTATAAATATGCAATTCTCTATACTTTCGACGAACTTTCTTTTATCAAAATTTCCGCCCCAAAAAATCACATGTGATTTTTACAAACCACGTGTGATTTTTCTGAGCGAAAATTTTTTAAAAAAAATCGTTGAAAGTATATAGAAATGCATATCTATAGAAAGATAATTTAATTATCGTCACGATGGTATAATTTTTTTCGCGTAACGATTAACAGTTTGCGAGATATATTTTATATATTTTTTTTTTAAAGTGAAAGTTTATTTTTTTGTTTTGATCAAAAAAATGAATGACAAAGATTGGTTTATTAGATATATGACAAATATAACTTTACCGAACCTAAGAAAGTTTAAATATCATATCATATAGAGTACAAAATAATGTCAAAACCAACTCACAATAGTCATTGCCTTGACACCAATAGCTATAAATACACTAATGTCAAAGTTTGTGGGGACTAATGACTCATACAGTTAGTCAAATTAACACTTTTTCCTAATGATTCTTCTAATTTTATACTCGTAATTGGTATGTCTCAGGGTGATGAGTTGTGAATTTGTGATATTGTATATTAGCTTATATTGATTTGGTAGTTAAACATCTTTCTAAAAATTAACTAGTATAATGTTCGTGTTATGATACTAGCTTGTAGCTACAAGCCTACAACTAGGAAGGAGGGGTCCGGTTCACGATATATTGTAAGGTGGTCAAGAATCAGTTAGTCTGCATATGAGTGCATGACTTAAGTGGCATAACTCGTGATTAATATTTATAAATCCTAAATTATAGTAATACTATTCTTTAACAAAACGGATAGCAATAATCAAGAATCATATGCATTTGTAATTTTCATTCGTTCGCAAACTTTTTGGTACACTACGCTTGATGTACATAGTTCATCACATTCGAATATTTGGGCACGTACACACTTACTAATACCTTTGTGATAGGGATGAGATTCGTGATCAAAACACGAATATCGTTTTAACTACGGCATAGGGTCAACCCCATGGTTACGCCGTAAGTTGAAAGCCCAATTACACCGTAACCCATGTCGAGAGTCAGTTTCCTTATTTAAGTTTAAGACGGTTCTAGATGTAATTTAATTACTTTCTCCCCAAGTTTGGCTTCCCTATAAATATAGGGCTTGGTTTATTGTTTTGTATTCCTGGAAATCACTAATAAAGTGTGTTTTAGAGTTTATCTCTTTATTTGAGTTTTATTCTCGCAAGGTGCGCCTTGGTTATCACTCTTGGAATAGGGTTTATCTAAATTCGCTTCCGCACGTCCTGCGTCAGTTGGCATCAGAGACAGGTTAGTATCCTGGTGGTAATTGGTGTAGAAGGTTCTACTTCAATTAATGTCTAGAGCTTGTTAGCATCCTAGATGATGAATGGATTAGAAGATTCAAAAACCCATACTGTTGGTGGGGTATGGTCTGGAGAGTACATGGATCATGGTTTTACCAAATCCATGAAAACACTTGACAGTTGTTACACTATGGTTGAAGAACTACGTTCCGTGATCGTACGTGGGGCATCAATCCACAAGAATCGCGAGGGTAGCAATTACGGAGGTTCAAGAATTCGTCCAACCATAGGCGGATCTATTGACAACCGTAAGAGCAACCAATCTCCGTTCAACAATAAGAGGGTGGATGAATGGGAGAAAAAGATGAAGATGGAGATTCGACAACAAACAATCAAATTGTTTCATTCAAAGGTTTTGATCAATAATAAGGTATTTTCTTTAATTATTAACAAATATGGTGTTAAGAATTTGGTTTCAAGAAAATTGGTTAGTTATTTAAATTTACCAATTGAGTTTTGTCCGATTAGAAAAACACAAGTTTGTTGGGTTCCAATATCTATTGGTAAATCTTATAAACGTGAAGTGTTTTGTTATTTGGATGATATGGAGAATTGTCATATTTGGTTGGGGAAATCATGGCGACAAGAAGTTAAAGGTTTTTATGATTTGAAGCAAAATCTCTACTTTTTCTTATGGGAAGGAAAGAGAATTGCGATGATTCCTTCCGAAGACAAATTACATGTACCAATGATCAATGTTAAAAAAGAAGAAAATTTACCAAAGACCGAGGTTAAACTTGAAGAAAAGTTGTTGAAATCCAATATCATTGTTGAAGTTGATAATCAATGTGATGTTGAAGTTGATACGACTAATATGGGGGTATCGACCGAAGAACAGGAGAAGACAAACGAATCTAGGGTTTTGAAGAATCTTGAAGATGAAGCTACCGAGTCCAAAGTTATTAAAGGTACAATGGGTTGTAATCTTGATTTTGGGTTGATCGAGAAATTTGAATTAAATAAACCAATAAAATTTTCAATGTGGAACAAAGAAATTAATTTGCAATTGGAGATTTTGTGATCGTTGATAAGAGGCATTGTAATCAACATTTGAGTTATGGTGATTGTTGGGGGAAACACTCGAGTTAATGTGAGCGCAAGTTACGCAAATAAGGTTCGTCGTGAGAAATAGTTCGAGGTACATGAACCTGAATATGAAACTCGAGGGCGAGTTCTTTGAAGTGAGGGGGAATGATAGAATGAATTCGTGATCAAAACACTAATATCGTTTTATACAAGGCAAAAGGCCAACCCCATGGTTACGCCGTAAGTTTAAAGCCAATTACGCGTAATTTAGTTTGATCAATGTAATTTTACTGTGTCAAGTTACGCTGTAACTGAATTCTTCAGTTTCGCCGTAACTATGGTCGTGTCCAGTTTCTTTATTTTATTTTAGTCGGTTACCCGAACGGACTTTCCAATTCGCCGTAACCCATGTCGAGAGTCATTTCCTTATTTAAGTTAAGACAGTTCTAGATGTAATTTAATAACTTTCTCCCAAGTTTGACTTCCTATTATAAAGTGTGATTTTGGAGTTTATCTCTTTTTTGGGTTTTATTCCCCAAGGTGCACCTAGTTATACACCTTGGTTAGGGTTATGTAATTCGCTTCACGGTCCTGGTCACTTTGTAATTTGTATTGCCTCTGATAGTCTATCATACACATACATAAAACTTTTGTCCAGAAGATTTTTGTAATCGATTAGATAAACAATGGTAGTTGCCCTTTAGCTATGGTAAATTGTCTAGCAAAGCTAATAAACAGATTGTTACCGTTCATTACGAGACTAAAATTTTATTGGTTATGAAACTAGTAGGACAGTTTTGTTGAGTTGCGCTAAATAAATCCATAAAGTTAATGATTGTATCTTTTATTGCAGGACCCATTGAAGGAAATACGACCTGAATCGATGCATATAGCTCTTTATGATGGACAAAATTTGTTACTAAAATATTTAAAATGTTTAAGAGATCTTGTAATACAACTCTAATTAATGATTGTGGTTGAAATATTCTTTAAATTTTGAAACAAACACTTGACGAGCTCAATTTTGTAGCTATACATATTCAGTCATTTTGAGCACGATATGTGATGTTAAACAAAGAAAACTTTGATTTGCTTATTGCTTTTATTATATTTATGATTAACTCGACTATAACTTTAAAGTCACCGATTAAATGTTTCATGCAGGGTGAAAACGAGCTAAAAAAGTTTACAACGTAGGAAGTTCAAGAAGATTAAATGTTTAGGAAGGTTTTACAAGTTTAGTGTTGGAATTTATAAATGACATATATAATATATAAATAAACATCAAAGTAATGCGAAAGCGTAAGGAACATATAAATATAATAATTAACGATATTAAATAGTATGCGTACTTTAGCAATTCTTCAAAAAGCAATTATTCAATGAACCCTAATTAGGGTTTATGTGATTAAAGATTGTCCTTACGTTTTACAATTTCAATCAGATACTAACAATAGTGGTTGAGACCACATTCTTGTACACACGTACTATTTAAATTAAGTTAATGTGTTATTGAAAACACAAACCTTGTTTTGGAAAAAAATCGAAAACCTTTTAAAGGGGTTCGGCGATGATGCTAAAAGAAAAGAGAAAACACTTAGGATTTTGTGTGTGTAATAAAGTTAACCAAACAATAACCTTTGTGTTTTTTTATAGGATACAAATTGGAGAATTAATTAGGATTGTTGGTTACCTTGCGATCGGATCTAATAACCACAAGGGTTTAGATCTTTCTGTTCTCTTTTTTTTCTTCTATAATCCTTTCCTTTAAGTAACGGTCGTTAGTCAAATTTTCATAATTACTTAACGGTCGTTAGCATTTGTTAATTAATAATTATATATAACATTTTATATTTTAATTATTAACATTAATCCTTCATACGTAAAGTGTGCAATCCCTGGTCTGAGTTCATCTAATATACATTATTAATTTTTCATAAACTACAGCTCCACTTGAACATATTTTAATAGTGTAATCAACAGTTGCGTCTAGCAACTCGATGCCTAGTACAGCTGGTAAGTCTCTAGAAAAACCTTTTAATGATTCATCATTATTATAATCCTTTTGTTTCTAATAGCATGTTAATATGGATATGGATCTCAGTCATTCCATAATTAACTATTATGTTTCTCGTTATTTATGATTAAGCAAGATTACCAAATCTTCTGAACGTATTTGAGATAGATCTTCGGCGTGCGCACGCAAACACCATGTCAACCCTACGAGGGGCCCAGCAGTATTAAACTTCAAAACGAATTTGAAGGAACAAATTCTCTATTGACTACAAGCAAAACCCATGAACTTTGCAACACTTCTGAAAACAATTCTTATAACTACTAGTTACGTATAACGTTAAATTGCTTCACAGAAATGCACTACATTCATGACAGTTCTCTGGTATCTCAAGTCTGAGGATAACTATTCATGATTACTTGATGACAAGATCCATAAAGTACAATCATGTAGTTTGGGATAAGTCCTATATTCAATTCATTGAATATCATGTGAAATTGGTATGTCAACGCATTAATATACTTTCTAGTATATTCTACCAAAACTCAGATTTTTCTTAATTCAATAATATTCCCATATCATTAATTGACAACAGACTATTTAGAATAATATAAGTTATTTATGGATTTAAACATGCAAATATAGGATACAATATATTATAAATAAAAACAAACGTACCAAGTAATTTTAATTAATTATAATAATTGCTTAACATCCCTTATCCAAATACTAAATTGATCAATGCATGAAATTGAATTATGCCTCAACTCATGATTAATCATACTTGTTGAAAAAGCATAAATCAACCAACTTTGATCTATCAAAATTTTGAGAATACTTATTTCAAGAATTCAATTAGTGAAGTTCTTTTATGTGTGCATTCAAATAATTTGATATTGCCACATAATATTTCATAAAGTGTGTGACAATCTCGACCACCAATTTATGATAATCAAACTTTCAAACATTTTTAAATTTTAAAGTATTCTAATTCTTTAATGTATAATGCAACTATGCTCTTAGTGAGCACAACTAGTTTACATAGCTAAGGATGAAATCCTACCATGACTAGTATTGAGTGTCATCTCAATTAAACCAACATCATTGTATACAAACAACAATATGCTTTTTAAAACTCCGTAAACTTTAATATATATTGTGTAATGTTTAATGCCTTCCAAACTTTCAAGTTTGTTGGCTATAACAATTACGCAACAATTGCTATATTGTTTATCCTTAGAATCTGGGAGCAACTCCAGGCTGAGGAATGCATTTCTAAGTCCAAACATATTCTATTAGAATATTCATTACACAAGTTATCTAATAACTTTTAAATAGATATTAATGTTGTCAAATCATCTTGTATTCATGCATGATACAACAATAACATGATGTACATGAAAAATCCTTAGATATCATTCATGTTCTATATATCCATTGAGACTTTCTAAATGATATTTCATGTTCTATTAGATTCATTTACCGCACATGTTCAATCATAATAAACATTTGTTCCAAGGTCGTATGTCTTATTTTCTAAATCTTTCAAGTGAAGTTTCATTTCAAACCAAGGCTTAACATTTTACTTATATGTAATGTTACTTCCTATATGTTATATAACATATATGATTTACGAAATTAACATAATACTCCCACTAGCTTTCAGGAATACTTAGGAATTATCTTATTTCAATTACAAATCAAAACTTGGATTTGTTAATTAAACATAAGTTTTATCTCCTAGATGCATTCATTAATCCATTCATGAATTATTGCACTTTGTACACTTCCAAAGATTATTTGAATTCATAAACTCCTTTTGATTACTTACCGTCCTCGCACAAGTAATCACTCAAGAAAGAGTTTTGATATTCCATTGTCATTTTCCATATTAATGAAAATAGGTGTTATAATTATCATCTTAATATATTTAATGAGCCTATGAAAGAATATTCAATCACAGTTAATTACTTAAGTATGATTAATAATCTTGTCATAAGACATACATATGTGTACAAAATTGTCCATATGATTTCTACACAAAGATTTAAACCACTAGGGTTTTCCATCTCTTTAAAGTAACTCATCTTTATTCTATAGTCTAACCATAGATTTCAAGATAAACCAAGTTTTCAAAATTGATTATCTTTATAGACAGCGTCTTAACATTCACAGTATGAGTAATTTGCCAAATTCAATATTTGCAATCCATCATGATTAACAAGTTTACCATGATCCTGTAACTCATATTCCTCAACATATTGATCAAATATCTGAGATATCCTTGCGGATCTATGAATGAGAATTCCATCATCTTGAGGTCTAACATTTACATGTCTAGCCTCATTATGATATTCACTAGTTTATTTTAGAAGATTATGTATCTTGTAATTTTATCTTTTCAAGATAAAAACTCCCACTTGCCTTTTGTAATTTAGAGACTAAATACTTAGCAATTAGAGCAACACTCAATTGTCCTCTTTTGGGACATTACAAATACACATTGACAGTTCCTAACATTAGTTTGTTAATATCCTACTTCATAAGTTGTTTAACAAATTCAGAACTTCAATTTCAAGACTTAATGTGATTCATCACATTCCATAATATAATGGTGTCTAATTAATCTTCTAGGTTTGAGTCTTATTGAGTATATATTATCCATACTCGATCTTCTAACCTTGATTAACATTTAAAATATATATATATTATATATATATATATATATATATATATATATATATATATATATGTTGATTCAAATAACTATATATAACTATATATATATTATATATATTATATATATATATATATATATATATATATATATATATATAATATACATATATATTTGAAACAAACATTATATATATATATATATATATATATAATATATTATATATATATATATATATATATACTAGACTTCAAAGCCCGCCCAATGGGCGGGCATGACTTTTAATTTTAGATTGATTTGTTTTGATCAATTTTAAATTATGCTTTAAGTTCGTTACATGGAACACAATAAAATATAAATACTTATATATAAACACAATAGAATATGGATAGTTTTGATCAATTTTAAATTAAGCTTTTATTACGTTACATAGAAGACAATAAAATATAACTACTCATATAGAAGCACAATAGAATATGGACAACTATATTGTACATCTTAATAATTTTGTACGAAAATGCATTTTACATTTTAATAATCTCTAAACATGATTTGTTGTATATTTCTAAACTTGTTGTTTATTTGTAAACATGAATTGTTGTATATTTTATAGGTATAATATTTTATAATGAATAGATTTCAAGCTAGTCATTATTATTCAAAAGAAGGTTAGGTTAGGCTTTACATGGTCTTTTCAATTGCGAAAGAAAAGTATATATTATATATTAGATGGTTTTGATCAGTTTTAAATTATGTTAGCAATATTGTACGAAAACACAATAGCCACTTATATGTTAACATAGTAAACAACATTTTTATAACCTGAAAACATCTTAACACGGTTTAATATATATTGATATGTATATACTTTATGGGATGGAAATAGGTGGGACCCATGCGTAGGGAGGGTTCTTATAACACATCCCTACTTTATAATAAATAAATTTCAAGGCATTGATTACTATTCAAAGGTTAAGTTAGCCTAAACATGGTCTTTTCACTTTCAAGTGATTAACAATTATTGTTAAATTTAATAGACCAAATATATTTTGATGTAAATAATCCTGTTGATTTTTTATTTATTTAATTTTTTTTTTTTTTTGCATGACCTTTCGTTTGTGAATTATTAAGAGAAACATATTTGAGGAACATGCAAGTTGTGTAACATACTACTCATAATAGGCTATTCCCATAGACTTGCTAATTGTCTTTTCATCTTACTCATAGCGTTTCTTCACACCGAATCATTACATTCTCGAAAACACCAAGTGTTTACCGATCAAAATATCTGTGGCCGGATCAACAAAAGGTTAGGTATTGAATCTTGATCTAATATTTATGTTCATGTTTTCTTAACCTCTTGTAACCGTTTTTCTTATTGAAAAGACGAAACCCTGAATCGTATGATTGTTAATATCCTGCTCATTTTATGTATTATTGTTTATCAACTTAATGTTAGAAGATACAGCTGGTAAATAGTTTAGAATTAACTTGAGTAATCATTTGGGTAGATATTTATCAACTTATACTCCGTAATTAACTTGAGTAATCATTTGGGTAGATGTTGATGAAACCTGTTTGTTATATTGTTTCTTATTGATCAGTTAGGAAAAAATAGTTTAGAATGGTAAGAAGATAATAAAGGTTTATTTGTTAGGGCTTTCAGGTCATAGTAACACAGGTGTTAAGCTTAGGAATGGAAACTCGTCTGGTTATTCTGGATCAGTTAGCAAAAATTGCTAATTCAAGACTTGTTAAGGACATGATGATTGTCCATTATAGGCGTGAAATTGATGTTACTTTTAAGGATGAGGAAGATTTGATGTCTAAGGCTTCACAGATTAGTGCGCGAGTTGATGATAGGGATCAAATGATAAATGAACTTCAGCTCCTTTGTGGCTCAGACTCATCTTTGCATTCCATCAATGACATGATGAAGATGCAGACGCAAGATTTGGCTAAAGTTGCTGGGTTGCTCTTAGGTGTCGCGAAAAGACATGACCGACTCCGTGATTTATTCTCTTTCTTAGAGAAGCTGGTGTTAATGGAAATTTGATGTAGTATATGTCTGTAGCTTCGAAGATATGGTCTTTTGGTTTGACTTTTGGTTTGGTATATTTTGTGGGAAAGTCACTTGGGTTATGTAAATCTTAGTTTAAGTTTGTTTTAGAGTATGTCAATGTTTATGGGTCGTAGCTTTTGGGAAAGTAGTTCAAACTGAATGTTTATGGTTGTTAAACATTGTCTATATCTAATCATCCGTGGTGTGTTTCTCTCTTGATGTTTGGAAACATATATGTGGGCATGTACAAACAGTTTGACTTTAAATGAAAATGATTTTTTTTTTTTTTTTTTGGTTTGTGATTGTTTGTTGATTAGTTGGGGTAGTTTATTTGTATTCATTGTGGCTGTTGTTAGGGCATGTACAAACAGTTTGACTTTAAGTGATGTTTGCGAGATGCAGATGTTTTGTTTGGTCGTTATTTTAAGCATGTTGTAGTGGTGTTTGTTATTACAACTGTATCTGAGTGTGTATTTGAAAGATTTGTCCGAGTTTTATTCTTTGCTAAATGTTTTGTGTTTTTTTAATGGTCGCAGAACAATGACCACACAATTCATCACGGATTATAATCATGTGGAAAATATGGGAACATTGGCAGGTATTTATGGAATTATATTCCCATAATAATCTTCTTATACGTGTTATTTTGTTTTTGTAAAACCGTAGGTACTGCCTGATGAATGAGTTTGTTTTGGTTTTTGTAAAACCATAGGTACTGCCTGATTACTATCATATTAACTACTACAACAATAATGACTATGTGTACCTGATTAATAATAATCGGGTTAAAAGGAAAGTTTTTATTTGTCGGAGAAGAGGTACCGAAGAATGGAGCATATCTGGTGCAGGGTGGGATAATTTTATAGAGCTGAGCGGCTATTTGAATATTAGGACTTTGCATTTCATAAAGGAGGCTGCAGACACCTTTTTTGTTACAGCATATGATGCAGATGGATTGGAAATCGGTGGTTATGGGATAATTCACACACGAAACAGACTGGTTAGGTGCATTGCTGAAGTTGGGGCCGATCAAAGTTCATCACCGGTAAAGTTATGATATAATTGTATATATGTAAAATTCATGGAATTTATAAACCTTGTTTCAATATTTTTAAATTTTGTTTTATTAGTGGTTTCCTGTGGAGTTCCTTCAAGGCATTGAACGTGATGATTTTTTGATTGAATTTTCCGGTTCTGAGATAAACGTGGGTGCAAAGCAGAGTGTTATTCCTGGGACTTTGGATAGTGTGGGTTTCCAGTTTAATGTTCACTGGAATACGGTTGTTCAGCGAGCAAATCTAATGGTTGGTGAGCGAGTTGTATTGACCAAAAAGACTGGTATGCGGTTGGCGTTGATGAGGTTTGATAATGATGGTTTTCAGCTTATACATGAACATCATTACCCCACACGTCTTGCATTTGTTCAAGGGCATGATACAAATGAGTCAGGTAGTAATACGTTCTTTTAAAAAATATATTCAATGTTACATGTTTATTTGAGGTGAATCAGTTGTATTTGTTTGCGAATATGTAATGTTTACTTTGTGGATGGTATTCGTTAGATGCAAGGTTGGTCCACGGCTGTAATTGGTTCCAACATGCAGTGCATTTGTCTGAAGAGAATACTTTCTACCGAAGGCTTTTCCCGTTTGTGATCGATTCCGGAAGAATGGTAAGGGTTGTCTCTTTATATACATTATGTATTTTCGTAATTTTTAATAAATATTTAATAGTAAAAGAGTTGAAGTTATCAAGTTGTTGTAATTGCTTTCAGACCATACCAAGCAATTTTGTTTCTGACAACAATCTGCAACAATTTGGTCATGCGCTTCTAAGGAGGATGGAAAGTGAACGCCGTGTAACCATGAAACTTGAACGTCATGCTGATAAGCCATGGAGAAACGATCACATGAACTTTAGGACAAATTGGAGTACCTTGGCCGAAGATTTCCAGTTTCCAATGAACAAAATGATCAGATTCCAGATGGTTGGAACAACAGTCGATCCGGCTTTTGAAGGTCAGTTGTTTAACGGTCCTGTTCCGTTGGTGGCTGTGTTTGATGTATGTTGAATCGCTAAACTAAAATATTTATCAGGTTAGGATGGAATCTGATTTTGAACACCGGTTGTCTGTAATGGTGATAAATAATAACAATCAAGTATGCTTAATTTTCGATAAATTGTAAGATGCAATTATCCTACTGCCAAAAAATGAAAATACCAAGGTTCATAAAGTTAAGATGCAAGTATCCTACTTCCAAAAAATAAAAAAACATATGTTAAGATGTTTACTTTCATTTTTCCCAAAACATACACTTAACATTATTTGATTTGTTCATTTACATGAGCATTGTGATGGTACCATCTGCAAATGTGATGCATTATCGGGTCTGCAATAATATTGTGATTGCGTTGTTAAGCAGTGTGACAATAGATGTATAGGATAGTTTGATATGTATTTGAATTATAAGAAAATCTAAAAACCATATATGTTAACTGATATGAATCACGTATTTTTAAAAAATTCACTAACAGTACCTATCGGTGGTACTGTTAATATCAATACTAACAACATCAATTATGTATATAAATTTAATATAGGTTTAATTCACATCTAAAAGAAAAATGTGTCAATTATGACGGAGGTAAAATTTGGTGTTAACGTACCTCAAACATAAATCCCTAAACACATATAGATGTAGTGCACGTATGAATCATAACCAATATGTTACATGGTACGGCTTTGCAACATAAAACATGTATTGACTGTGATAATAATATTAAAAAACGCAAAGTATGAGTAGCGGGTAAAACATTGTGAGGGTTTGTTATCATATAATCGCCACCACAACGATTGAATTGTAAGTTACGATTATAAACCTTAATCAGATTTACAAATTATTAAAAATTAAATATTATGCTAACCCGAAGATTTTTTAAAGAGTTGTTGATTTTCCAAGATTTGATATAAGCTTAATGAAGAAGGATATTTAGTCAAATAATTATGAGGGGATGGAATATATGGAGAGTTGGGCTGCATGTTTTATTGTCTCAAACCGACTTTGTGGTTAATATATATATTTATTTTTTTCCTTTTTATTTTTTTTACCCCTTCATACGAAAAAAATATAAATTCATATAATGTTGCATAACACAATGTTTATAAACCCGAGTACATGTATATACATACATCGGGTTTCAAACATGGTGTATACAACATGATACTTAATCCTACACACGCAACTAATGGATCATGTGTCTTATAAAGTATAACCAATTATTTTGACTAACTGATGTGGGATAATAAGCTACTCATTTGACACATGAGTTAGTCCACATTCTTTAGCGGAATCAATTGTCGGGTCAAGATTATTAACGCCTTATGTGTTTACATCATATTCTTAAACATCAATCCCGAAACAAAAATTCATCTAACACACATAAAGTATTTATAAAATTCACCAGTACTATTATACATAACATCTATTCAAAAGGTTTTTAGCATATGTAGCATAACATTAAAGTTTCTTAACATTCAAAAGTTTCAAAAGTGCCTAACATGTGGCATGCCAATATAAACAAAATCCAACTACTAACTTAATTTAGGGTGTTGAAGCAAAAGAGTATGCCAAATGCAAGTCATCATAAGTGAAAGTTTCAAAGTCTTCAGGGTCAATGTCGACTTCGTCTCGATCGACATCAATTTCTTCATTTATGCCTTCTGCATTCTCAAAACCATCACCTTCTTCTAAAATTTTCTTAGCATTTTGTCTTTCTTTTTTCACCTGCTCATCTCGTTCCTCTTTACGTTGCCATTTTGTCATTCTCTTGGCTAATTGTTCAGAAATCAACCAATCATAAACAGAACTTACGCTCTGTGTTTCGTCATCATTTTCAGAATCCTCAACTTCTAATAAATGAATAAATATAAGTCAAACACAATAGTTATATACCATATCGTTTTTAACATTAATTTCATCATGTTAACAAAGTACCTTCAGATGATTCTTCTGATTCAAATATTTCTGCAAGTGATTGGTTTTCACTGGACAGCACCTCGTGTCCTTCCCGTTTGGGCTGCTTGCTACAAAAAAAATCAAAGACATTCAGTTACTAAATATATAGGGTAACACATAGTATAAAAATTTTAACATACTTTGGTTGGTCTTGTTTGTGGTCTTCAATATCTGCAATTTCTAGGTTCTTTTGTTAGTTAATGACACTTTTTTGGTCAACATACCTTCAGTTTAAGATTTTTTTTTTTTTTTTTTTTTTTTTTTTTTTTTTTTTTTTTTTTTTTTTTGGTTTAAATAAAATGACAACTATGATCATCAAATGGTGTTTATACAAAAAATTATAACCGATATGACATATGAACAGTTTAGCCGTAGTTTGCATTGGAAAGTGTATACGTGTAGAGTCAAGTTGGGAATATAATGATTATCCTTTAACTTCTTTTGTAATTATGATAAGTATTTTGTTTATTTAAATTAATAAACTTTTACCATTATCATTAATATTGGATGAAATATTTAAAAATTTGATATCTTCCAATATTGTAAATATATAGAATGATTTTTGCTTGAATTATATTTTTATCTGTTATGAAATTTTAAATTAAAAACCACTATAGTTCGTGTCTAAACATTTAAAAATGTTGTTAGAGTTGATTATGTGTAAAAACAATGGACTACGTTATAATATAACCTTTATGAATTGGTTATAAAATCAGTACCAAAACGGCTGCGTAGCAGTACAAAATTAAAATACAAAAAATATCAGAAATATGGCGACAACTCAGCAGTACAATTCTATTATGTCCCCTTCTAATTTCCGAATAACATTATCCTTTTGTGCAAACACGTTATGGAAATAAAATTAAATAACTTTAGAAATAACATAATATTAAAAATATAATATATATGAATTCAAACGTATCTGTGTATATAGAGTATCTAACTACAAATGTTTGTTTACTCTTTTCAGTATTTTTTATAACATTTTAAACGGGTTTTCATGCTAACATTTTAATCATTATATTCTTATAGTTAATGACATTTTTTTTGGTCAACAGTACCTTCAGTTTAAGATTTTTTGTTTTTTTTTTTTTTTTTTTTTTTGTTTAAATAAAATGACAAATATGATCATCAAATGGTGTTTATACAAAAAAATATAACCGATATGACATATGAACAGTTTAGCCGTAGTTTGCATTGGAAAGTGTATACGTGTAGAGTCAAGTTGGGAATAATAATGATTATCCTTTAACTTCTTTTGTAATTATGATAAGTATTTTGTTTATTTAAATTAATAAACTTTTACCATTATCATTAACATTGGATGAAATATTTAAAAATTTGATATCTTCCAATATTGTAAATATTATAGACTGATTTTTGCTTGAATTATATTTTTATCTGTTATGAAATTTTAAATTAAAAACCACTATAATTAGTGTCTAAACATTTAAAAATGTTGTTAGAGTTGATTATGTGTAAAAAACAATGGACTACGTTATAATATAACATTTATGAATTGGTTATAAAATCAGTACCAAAATGGGCTGCGTAGCAGTACAAAATAAACGGCTGCGTAGCAGTACAAAATATAGAATGATTTTTGCTTGAATTATATTTATATCTGTATGAAATTTTATGAAAAAATTGATATTCATTCTCAAATTTTAAATTGTTAGACTTGATTATTGCTAAAATGATAGTTATATTATAATCTGTTATGAAATGTTTAAAATATAAAAACCTGCTAATAGTGTCAAAATTAAAATGTTGATAAGTGAATATTAAAAACAATGGACAACTATAATATACCTTTAATTGAATAAAATCAGTCCAAAAGGGATGGAATACAAAATAAACTTAGAAAAAATAAATATTTTTTTTTTTTTAAAAATATATATAATTATTTATGAATTCCAAAACGTAATCTGTGTATACATCAGGATGTATACTAACTACATAATGTTTGTTTACTCTTTTTATGTATTTTCTATAACATTTTAAAAACGGGTTGGCGTGTCTACCCGCTTTAATCATTCTTTACAATGGTAATGTTTTCTATAACATTTTAAACGGGTTTTCATGCTAATATTTCCTATAGTGTAATAGCCTCGTCCTTTACAATATTGGGGTCAACAAAAAGTCGTGTGTTATATTCTTAGGGGTATAATAGTCCAACCACATTCATAACTATTATAATCTATTTAAAGCTAACCCAAAAGCTGTACCGTAATATTGTTTCCATTTTACTTCAATTCACCCTAAATAAACAGCAACACACATTCAACCAAAATCCCAAATTCGGTAGCTATGTCACAAAATGATAAGGGGAAGGCTTTGTATAGTGGGTTCAAGAAAGAGGATCGCTGCAATGAAGATCGTTTGGGTGTTAAGAAGGACATGGAAGAGGCTGCCGACATCGGGTTGTCAAAGGCTTCTGAAGATCGTTTGGGTGTTAAGAAGGACATGGAAGAGGCTGCCGACATCGGGTTGTCAAAGGCTTCTGATTTGGAATCAAGGATTAAGAATCTTGAAGCTGTGTTTAAATTTCTAAAGGAAGTGAAGGAAATGAAAGAAAACAGTGGTACTGAAAGTTGTGGGTCTAGCTAAGTGTGTGTTTAGATGACAGGGAAGTTTGTAATGGGTGTAAACATGAAACCTATCAATAAATGTTTGGTTGTTGTTGGTAAACGTATAGTTTCACCATTACAAATCAAAAAAATTTGCCTTCATATTCAAGGTCGATGTTCAATTTCTTTAAAGCACCAGAGAAAACATGATAAAATTAACGATTTATAAACTTAAAATTAAATAAGTATATACAAAAAAATTATACATAATGAAATGTTATACAAACAAAAACGAAATAGCAACCATCTTTTAATTAGATCCATCATATAATATGTGCTCACCAATTGAAAAATAACAAAAGCCCCTAACACAACAACAAAATTAGATATCGTTTCATACACAATAAATACATATAGCCAAAAGGAGTTGTTACATGTTACATAATGCACAATGAAGGGGTTTGGTAGCGGAAAATGGTATTTTTCTACAAACTATTCCAAATTGGTGTAATTAATCACACCCATTACCCACATGGCTGGAATTAAACTCAAGTTTTGATGTTCATGGGATATTTCCAAACAATTCACTTCTTTTTCTTCTTCAGGCATCGTGTCTCTTCCTTTCAAACTGATCATATATCCTGTGTATTAGATTTTGGACTACTTCAGAATTTTCTTCATACTTGAGCTGTAAAGAAATCATCATTGCAAGTACTTCATAACTTAATGGATATTCTAGTTCAGCTAACATGAATATATCGATTCCGTCTTGTGCCGACAGACGATGAACATTGCACGTACCATAGAACTCCCATACAGTTGATAGCTCAAAGAAAGGAAAATACCAACGATCATCCGAAGGATCTGGTTCATATAATCTCTTTAATTCAACCCAAAGTTCTTGCTCTTTCGCATCACATTTCTTCTTTATTTTAAGCTTATTTTGAACTAACCTCCATAAAGCATCCAGATCTTCTCTATCAAAGGCTCTCAGCAAATTGTCAAAATTCTTGTACACTGCTGTCTCTCCACCAAATCTAGTAACCTTCCAAGCTGACCCAAATCTGTCCATGTAAATATCCCAGTCAATTATTGGATGTCAAGATTGGAGTGGTTCAACATGTAGAATTTCTGGCACCTTAGCTAACATTTTGCTCATCTTCTCTTGCGATACTTTTACTCTCTCCGTAGATGTGTCCACATTCACATGTTGTGCTTTCTTAGCAGCCTTGAGTCTTTTTGGTGATCTTTCATGTTGGTCCATAGGAATTTTCGTTCGAACAGTTTTGTATGCATTGTAATACAGAGACTGAATTTCTAAATCTGATTTTCCCTTCAACTGAACTGCCGTCAACCCAGCTTCATTCATAACATACGTCTTCATCTCTCTGATGACTTGTTCCTTTGTTGGGTTTTTATTTCTCTTTTGACCTTTATTCTTACCAATAGTCTGTGTTATCTGATTATAAGATTCTGCATAACTCTTTAAGTTAATAAAATCTTCAAGCATGTCTGACTTTTTCCCATCAGCTATGCGTTCATCCGCTAAAAGTTCTATACTCTTCTTCCTCACAACCATATCAGAATCAATTAGTTGTTGTATTTTATCTTGTTCTGTCACAATAGTATCTGAAGATACTCTCCTCACTTGCAATTTCGGATTTCCCGTAGAACTTGCAACTTCATTTCCACTTGCTTTCATTGCTAATTGTTCATCCAAGTCAATTTGAACACGTGTTTTTGGGTTAACTTCATTTTTTTTCTCAGGTTCCTGCTCAGGTTCATCTACTGTCATGGATGCCTTTCCTTTTTCTACCCTTTGAATTTCAAAAGCATCAACAACACTACTTTCCATACAAACATCTTGCACTTTTAACTTTGTACTGTCAACACTATTTCGACGACTAATACTTTCTTCATCAATATTTGTTTGATTCCCATTCTGAACCAAATAATCATCCAATTCTATTGGTGCTCTTTCCTTCGTTGACAATTTCCTTGATGGTTCTTGCTCAGCCATTATTCCTTTTCCCTTGTATGCATTTGATTTTCGTGGTGTCCTTGTATAAAATGCACTGGCAGAACCTTTATACCCAGCATCCATTAAACTATGCAGGATAGCAGCACCCTCAACAACGCCAACATCATGTTCTGTCTCATCATCACCATCACCAAATCCACCAATACTTCCATCAAAATCTGCAGTATCATAATCCATCTGATGTTCTTGCCTCTCCTGAGTCTCATACTGCTCCTGAACAATAAAAACAGATGGATTTTGGTCAATCTGAGCAATTTTCCCTCCATGTTTGGAAGAACCCACATCTTTACCTGCATTTTCACCATCCAATGAACTTGCTGAAGAAGATGATTCAAAAGATGATACCATGTTAGCCGACCCTTTTCTTTTAAGTGTCTTGACCTGTTTTTCCAAATTTTTTATTTTACGCACCAGCTTTGTATACACATTGCTGAAAAGCTTTTTGTGAGAAGTGAGTTCAGCTTCCACCGTTTCCATTTTTGAATCCTTAGAATTGAGATCAGACTCCAATGCAGTAACCTTCTGAGACAAATTTGTACATGTTTCCATCAATTCCTTAAGTGTTTGGCTGCCCTCAATACTTCCTGATGTATTACCTTCATAAACAGGTGCATCATGAGACACAAATTCATGATCCACCATGTGCTGACTTCCTGAGCCAACAAATATATCGCGTCGGCTTGCGATTCCACCAATAGTACTGGGTTCACATGAACTTGGTACTGGAGGTGTTGTCACAGATTCTTTATTATGTACATTGGTTTTGTCCTGCCCATTTTCTAAACTCGCGACAGTAGAAGCATCCCTTTTTTTAATGACAACGCCAGACTCATCTGCTACATGGAGAGTCACAGGGTCTTGATGCTGAGGAACAACAGAGCCCTCTCTGGATACAGACCAATCTAGTGTGTGATGGGGCGCAACTTGGCATGATGATCCTTCACCGTCTACTTGTAACATGGAATCAAATAAAGGGACCTCTTCCTCATTATACCATTTCGAGGGCATCTTCATATTACTGAAAACTTTTTGGGAAAGCTTGGGAGTGGGATAAACATTTTTATGATGAAGAAGTTGATGTTTAGATTTGTTCAAAATACTTTGTATGAACCTGGGATACATCAAAAATTTTGATTTGATATAAACATTTTTAAGCATGGCCTGAAAGATAAGTTTAGAAAAATTGAAAGTTCTGTTAGTGGCCAAACAGATGAGAGCGGTCGCGATATTGCTACTGAACTGTTCCCATGAGGTTTTCTTAGGGCTGAGGCAGTGAAGGATGGTGTGAATTAAAAACCTCCATTGTGGGGCAAAAGCCCCTTTTTGGAAGGTTAAAGCTTCTGATTCTATATTGTAACCCATTTTAGTTAAATTTTCAAAAATTTCAGTGTTTGGCATAGAACTAATACCATTTGAATCACCCAATCGGAGATGCCGCCTGATTGATGATTCAGTAAGAGTGATACATTTACCATCAACTGTTGCAACTAATTCAGTATGACCATCTTCAAATGTTTTGACAGTGGAACTCTGCCAAAACTCTTTGATTTGGGGAACATATATAGTAGGATTTAATGTTAGAGAATACCTTATGTGAGAAGCATTTAAAAAGTCGATTATCTGATGGTATTTGGTGTCATCCTCTGCCTTTTCCAAATAAGCTACCATGTTGTGTTTGTTGGCAAAGGTTAAAGTAACCATGACTGCTGGTAAATTGTTGATTTGACTGCTGGAATTAAAGTATTTTGGATTATAAAGTGAGATGAAGAATGTGAATTGGAATTTTATGAAATAATTATTAGGGCTTGTATTGGAGCACCGTCAAGTAAAATAAGTATGTTTTTCCATTCAAAAAAGGTGAACAAAATATATTAAAAGTCAAAATATACAAAAAAATAGTCCCTTTTAAACAAATATTAATAATAATATAAACATAAGTCCTCAACGGATATTTTAATAAAGACGTAAATTTCGACCCAGTACCAACGTCTATCTAACAGTACAAATATATTGATAGCAGTACTAACCTTTACTAATATAAACTGCTGATACTTTAATATGACGTTTATCCAACAGTACAAAATGATTCTGCATTTAGATTGGTATGTCATTTGTCCATGTAAACATTAGATTAATTATACAACAACAACAATTAAAATACAACAACGTGATTGATTATACAACAATGATTACCTTTTAAAGGAGTACCCGTACTATTCTTATGAGACCTGCTTCCATTGGATTGCTTAAAGAACAACATCAATAAGAATATAACAACCAAACAAATAGATGTGTGTTATACATATGATTGTCCATGTAAACATTAGCTTAAGTACAACAACAACAATATAAAACATATGTGATTGTCCATGAAAACATTACATTAATTATACAACAACAACAATAAAATCACAACAACACATTCATTAACAACACAGTGGTTACCTTATGAATTCTTATGAGACCCTCTTGCATTGGATTGCTTCAACAAAAACATCAACAACAATATAGCAACCAAACAAATACGTGTTTGCTATATATATGATTGTCCATGTAAACATTATATTAATTATATAATAACAATAAAATTATAACAACACATTGCTTAAATTATATATAAAAAACAAACCTTCTAAAGGAGTATACGTATTATTCTCATAGGATTGGCTTGAGAAGAAACTTTATATTTTATCCACATATAGTGTAAAAGTAGGTATATGATCTTAAATATAGGAATAAAATATTTATACAAAATACATTGTAAACTTATCTTTAAAATCATATCTTC